>JAKCPI010018636.1:0-28573 GCA_023213315.1 Euborellia annulipes | reverse complement strand
ATATAGAGTACAATAATAAGAAAGACAAAGTAAAAATGGGAATTCAAAAGCATCATTCTTCAAAAAACCTTATGCGGTTAATATATATATATAGTATAATAAAAAACAATTTTCTCTTCAATTTAATTTATTTATTTTTCTTTTCTCTTTTTGTTTCAGTATTTTGTAAATTTAGTCCCATTTGTACAACATGCCAGTAAGTATTTGATTGCCATTAGAATTTAGTGTCATATTTTAATCATATCATAAAAAATATTTTTTTTTTGTTTCAGTACCGTCTTTCGAGCGCCAGGGCCTCTACCAGTTAAACCAAAGAAGAAAAAATGAAACTCACATAAAAAATACAGTATTTTAATACTCTCTTATATTTTTATGTAAATATTTCCTCATTTTTTTCATAATTATATTTTTTAAGATTTTTAAAAAAAATTATTTATTTTATTATTTCGACTCCTTCAACGGTGAATTATCTTAAGAACAAGAATTGGAAGAAATAACTTTCAAAAATCAAGATACTTTATTAGTATTATCTTGATATTTAAATAAAATTGATTATTTCCAAAATGATAAATACTTTCGATACTTAAAAATGCCACTTAGGAAAGTTCACTGTGATTGGGTCGATATATCAAAACGAATGATTAACACTCAACTCTCCTTCTTCCTAGGCTGTTAAAAATAAATCCCAAAAAATTTGACTGCTGATAGTCTTTTTTTCAACTCTGTTTATACAATACTTGCAGACATAGCACACAGATATTTTTATGTGACAAATTTATTAATTTTCTCCTCGATCCATGGGATATAATTAACGACTCTTGTGTAGATTGAGGGTTTCATTTCCTGGCCACAACTTCCGACTACTCTCTGAGAAATCCCTACAAGATAAAAAGAGCTAGCGGAGTCAGAGCCAATGATCGGACCTCCGCTGTCGCCACTGCATATGTCATGGCCTTTGCCGAACGCACAGAACTTAAAAAAATAAAAACAAATTAAAATTAATCGTCAAAATATATATATGCAAAAATCATTAAAATATTCCTTAATTAGGCGTACTTACTAAAGTATTATCGTATGTATCCGAAGTGATTTTATATTGCAATAATCGATCTAGGATCTTAAAACATTCACTATTTTTCCTATACTTTGTCTCAGTGTAGAGAAGAATATCAGAATGCATGGCTTCCCTAGTCTCTAAAAAAAATACATATGTATTATTGATAATCGTGAATGTCGTCGTCGTGCCCAAAAAGCAAGGGCGGATACAAGGGGGGGGGGGGGGGGGGGGGTAAAGGGGGGTAATTACCCCCCCCCCGAGATTTGAAAAAACGCGAAAAATTTTAGAAACCGCGAACGGAGCATGAAAAATTTTTGGTTCCGCAAACGAAACTGGTTCCGCGGGCGAAAAAATTTAGGGTCTCTAAAAAAAAGGTAAAATAATTTTCCGGCTGGGAAAAATTTTTGGTTCCGCGAACGGCACATGAAAAATTTTTGATTCCGCGAAAAACAAAACTTTTGAGAACAGGCCCCCACCCCCCGAAAAAAAATTTCTATATACGCCTCTGGTGCTGTGCGACGAGTCACACCAGATTACCCCCCCCCCCCCCCGAGAAACACCTCTGGATCCGCCCTTGCCAAAAAGGTGCATTAGTTCAAAATATTGGATTGACCTTCTACTGTAGAACCCCAACCAGCGATTGTCATTTCCTTGCTGAAAATATCCTCTTCGATATCAACGTTTGCTGCAACGCAAATTGGATAGACGTAATCTAAAACAAAAAAAAAATCAATAAAAAATTACAACGCAGCTTTATGTTAAGCGGTAATAATAAATTTACAAGTGAATTCAACTTCTCGATCGAGTCTCAAAATAGCGATATCATTTTGAACGTGTTTGGGTTTGTATCCTTCATGATATCGAACCTCGACGTCCTCAAATATCTGCCTAGTGTCGAGCTCTTTATTGTAATCATCAATTTGTGGGATTTTGATAACTTCTTTGTCAAGTTTTCTATCACATTCACCTAGAGTTACTTTATTACTGAAAAACAAAAATAAATAATTAATATTTTAGATTAGTTTACTTGAAATGAATCACGAATGAACTCAAAAAACATTCTATTTATTTATTTATCGAAATTGACTTTGTAAATTTATGGTTGGGAGCATGGGCGTCCGCAGCAACCAGGCACTTGCCCCCCCCCCCCCCCCCCTGGAAAATTAAAATGATACAAAAAAATGTATAAAACAAAAAAAAAATACAAAAAACCTTTCTCAGTATATATCCACCTTGCCGCGGTGAGAAAGCTTTAAATACTAATAAGAGATGTATAACATTATTAATATCAAAGTACGTTTTTTTAACTTATCTGAAAGTGACTTGCCCCCCCCTGAATTATCTGAAAGTGACTTGCCCCCCCTGCAAAAAATCCTGTGGACGCCCTTGGTTGGAAGCACGCAGGGAGAAATCCCCCCCCCCTCTCTACCCTGGTAGTCGGGACGCTTGTGAGGAAAAATATAAGTTAAAATTTGAATTTGACTTTCGTCACACTCAAATTCGAATTTGAAAATCGATAATTTACGAATATTCAAATAATTTTTGAAAATTTCCCTTTGAAAAGCAGCTTGGGGTCATATCTCTCAAAAACAAAGCTAATTGTAATAATAAACAGAAAAAATATATATCCTGGTTCGCTCAGGAACAAATTAAAGGGAGGGGGGGGGGGGCGAGAAAAAATTGAAAAAGTTTTAAAAACTTGTCATCTAAAGAAATTATGATTTTTTGTCTAAAATATATTTACTAGGTAGAGCTTTGTTTGAAAAATCATTTTACCTTTTTTTTTTAGAGACACGAAATTTTTGCCGCCTCGCGGAATATTTTCCCTTTTGCGGAACCTAAATTTTTCACTCTGCGGAAAATAATTTTTTACAGGACTATATTTTTTCGCACCTGCTAATGTCTGTATATCCCTATATATGTATATGCATTTGGAAAATTTCGGGGGGGGGGGGCTCCCTCCCTATATACGCCCCTGCGGGTGTCGTACGACCCCACACATTTGCTTATTTTCTGAGAGAGTAATCCTTGGCCCCAACTCCCCCCTCCCTTCTCTTCCGGACCACAGGTTCAATTTATGGTCAGGCTGGCTGACTACTTACGCTATATCTGTTTTCAATCTTTTATTTTTATAAAAACAATGTGCAGCAGATAGGACATGTCGAGATGTGATTAACACGCCACCACAAAATCCTTTAAAATTAGGCACTAAAAAATAGAAATAATTTGTTAAGTGGCTTTCTAGTCTGATGATCATTTGTTATTTGGACCCTGTTACGCATTAGTGTGTCAAGCGCCAGCTACCGAGTTTTGAGAAAATTAACATTAAAGATTTTTCATTGGATTATATATAATTTTTTTTGTCAATTGTGCAAGTAACATTAAATATAAATTTTTTAGGACATATTTCATAAAAATCTGTGTGACTGCGCACAGCACACAACTTTCTCTTACCTTTCGAATCGAAGTTGTGTTCTGTGCTTGCCACACCAGATTTTTTGTGTCGACATGTCTTTAGTTTCTGACAATACTGTACATCTATTTTCAAGATGTAAAATTTATAAGTAGCAATATTTATATTTTTGTTACCATGGCAACCATTTTTCCTATCTTTTCTATGGAGTACAAGAGTAAAGTGGTCTTCAGAAGATTTCAATGACAAAATGAGAATATACATTTTAGAACATCTAAAAAATAATTGATTTTTGAATTTAAAAAAAAATCGTTGGAGCGAATTTTGAGAAAACGGAAAAAACTGAAAAAGTGCATCAGTAAAGTACTAGTACTTTTTGGTCGATTTTGTTCAAAAGCTTCGTGTCACGTCCCATGGGGGTGCCTAACTTAAATATAAAATTTCAACCTCCTAGCTCTTTTCGTTCTTGAGATATTTTGTTCACAGACACACAGACAGACAGACAGACCATGTCACGAAACCACTTTTTTGGATTCAGGGGACCTCAAAACGTGAAGATCCATCAAAATCTCGACATCGAATTTTTGACTTGAATCCAATACTTTCTCTCTCTATATATATTAACATATATATATAGAGGTAAGAGAAAGTAAAAATACTATTAATTATAGCATTTGAAACAAGATTCCGTGCTTAACTCCATTTTTAATTTTTTTGGCGCTTGACACACTAATGCATAACAGGGTCCATTTATAAATGATTTCCATAAACTTACTAGAAACTTCTATTAAAGCAATCCATGGGAAGAGTCCCACATAGGCTCTTTTGCCTTTAATGATATGTGGGACTTCCCTTTTGCCGCAATTATCAATATTCATCTAAAATAAAATAACGTTAAAGAAATGAATGATGCAGCCAGTGTAATTTAGCTAAGCAAAGAAAGTTTCTGTCCTTTATTAGGACATCTTCAACTGGGGAGGTATATAAATAAATTCATAGGTCTTTGCTTGTTTTGTAAGGTAGGCAACCCAAATGATCAATGCAATCTCTAGCGAGTTCAATATCAATTACAATCGCCCTCGGGCTCGGTCTAGTGGCTAGCCTGCTGGCCTTCCATACCAAGGGTCGCGGGTTCGGATCCCAGGCAGTCCGATGATTTTATTTAAGCCATTTGGATACCAAATGGCTTAAATAAGAATGCCTGGACCCCCAATAGATATTATAAATAATAACTGTTATTGTCAAAATCTTATATGGCCTAAGTTGCCGAAAAGACTGTGCGAATGAGAAAAAAGTGCGAGTGTTAAAAAAAAAAACAATTGCAATCAAGCTAATATAAACCCCATGGATAGGGCCAGGGGGAGAAATATTCAGGTTAAGCCGCACACCCTCTTCCCGATTTCTTTAAAAAAAAAAATAAATAAATAAAAATTTTAGTTAAAAAATTTTATATTTTAAAAAGTCTATTCTTTTAGAATAAAATTCTTCTTCTTCTTCTCTCCTCGCCTTGTCCCGCGATGCGGGGTCGGCGGACCTCACTCTTTCCCTCCAACCCTATCATACGACCGGAAGAAATAGGACAGGCTGGCCCGTCTCACGGTCTGACGCCTGTTGAAAAGAGGAAGGAAGAGACAGACATTTAAAGAACTGAAGGACTGCCTGTCCCAGCTCGGGCAGCTCGTGGTCGCCATCCACGTACCCACAAGATGTGGGCCCCTGAGCAAACTTAGAATAAAATTAATGAATACAAATATGTAAAAGAAAGTAATTTATTATCAGGGGCGCCGGAACGAATTTGAATCGGGGGGGGGGGGCAAAAAATTTTTTTAGAAAATTAAAATAATTTAATATGTTCAAATAGTATAAAACAAAAACAAATCTACTATAAAACTTTAAAAATTTTAAATAAAATCACAATTTTAATAAAATTAAAATTTTAAAAAATTTGCTAGTGATTTTATCAAAAATGTTTGGAAAAAATTTGGAAAAAAATGAATTTCTCTTTTAATTTTTTTTAATTTAGAAGATTTTATTTTTCAAAAGTAAATATATATCATTTTTAAAAATAAATGAAATAAAAGAAGACATATTGCCCCCCTGCCCCCCCTATAGGATGCCAGGGGTGCAGTGTACCCTTGCCCCCCCCCCAGTTCAAAATCGTTGGATGAAATGGAAAAATACTGGAAAAAATCTGGTGTGACTGGCGCAAGCACACAACTTTCTCTTACCCTTCGGTAAGAGAAAGTTGCCACTGTGCTGGTCACACCAGATTTTTTGTGTCGAGATATATTTAGTTTCCGATAGCACCTTAGTTTCAAACTTGCATTTTAAATGTTGACTGCTTCAAATAAACTATGGTTATTTTTCAAAATTTTAATCTCATATTTGGACATTTTATACACAATATAGAATCGTAAATAAATACAAAATTTCATAAGAATTGGAAAAAATTTTTAAATGCGTAAAAAGTTCCAAAGGGGACCCCCTTTTGAATCGAAATTAACATACAAATCCCTATAGGAAATTAACATTGTTTCTATGCGAAGATAAGGTGGAAAGGGAATTTAAAAAGAGTAGAGAGAGACGATAATGTTTGCAAGTGAGAGAGAGACATATATGTTTTCTTTGAAACAATTAAAGACACAAATAAATTTAAAAAAAATGGGAATTTAAATAATAATTGATTTTTAATCTAATAAAAAGAAAAAGATTTAAATTCCGTTACCATGGCAACCATTTCTATGTTTCCTATGAAGAACAAGAGTAAAGTGGTCTTCAGAAGATTTCAACGGCAAAATGAGAATATACATTTTAAAGAGCATCTAAAAAATAGTTCATTTATGAATTTTAAAAAAAATCCTTGGAGGGAATTTTGAGAAAATCGAAAAAAACTGAAAAAGTACATCAGTAAAGTACTAGTACTTTTTGGCCGATTTTGTTCAAAAGCTTATTTTGAGCGTGTGGGAAGGTACCTAAGTTAAATATAAAATTTCAATCCGGTAGCTCAATTCCTTCATGCTAAAAATCTGTCCACACATACATACACACACAGACCAATTTGCGGGAAGAGTAAAGTGGTCTTCAGAAGATTTCAACGGCAAAATGAGAATATACATTTTAAAGAGCATCTAAAAAATAATTGATTTTTGAATTTTAAAAAAATCCTTGGAGGGAATTTTGAGAAAATCGAAAAAAACTGAAAAAGTACATCAGTAAAGTACTAGTACTTTTTGGCCGATTTTGTTCAAAAGCTTATTTTGAGCGTGTGGGAAGGTACCTAAGTTAAATATAAAATTTCAATCCGGTAGCTCAATTCCTTCATGCTAAAAGAACAAGAGTAAAGTGGTCTCCAGAAGATTTCAACGGCAAAATGAGAATATACATTTTAAAGAGCATCTAAAAAATAATTGATTTTTGAATTTTAAAAAAAATCCTTGGAGGGAATTTTGAGAAAATCGAAAAAAACTGAAAAAGTACATCAGTAAAGTACTAGTACTTTTTGGCCGATTTTGTTCAAAAGCTTATTTGAGCGTGTGGGAAGGTACCTAAGTTAAATATAAAATTTCAATCCGGTAGCTCAATTCCTTCATGCTAAAAATCTGTCCACACATACAGACACACACACACACACACACACACGACCAATTTGCGGGACCCACTTTTTGGACTCAGGGGACCTCAAAACATGTATATCCATCAAAATCTCGACATCGAATTTTTGACATGATCGCAATACTTTCTCTCCTATATATTTCATATATAGGCTAAGAGAAAGTAAAAATGCATCAATAGAGTAAAGTGGCCAATTTTGTTCAGAAGCTTTGTGTTACGTCCCAGGGGGGGGGGGGTGCCTAACTTAAATATAAAATTTCAACTTCCTAGCTCATTTTTGACATGAATCCAATACTATTTTTTTCTATATATAGGTAAGAGAAAAAAAAAGATTTTCTCACCTGTGCACGAGGTTTATCAATAGGAGGGAATTCAATATTATCATTACTATTATCATAATTATCTTCGTTTCTAATTTGATTCTCTTTGAAATCCGGTTGCGTGGTAGTCGCCCGAGAGTCTTGAAAGTTTTCAATATCAACAATGATCCAGTGGAGGGGGCAACAGACCCGGTCATAATCGCATTCAAAGAGCACTGGATAGGTCAGATTGTGCTGGTCTATTTTCAACAAATTCATCATACAGGTTTCTCCAAGGACACATTGATGCGTCATTAGAGGACATCCATAGAAACTCCTGCCATTTGAGCTGCTCACAACACCTGCAAATAGAAAACTTATTTTATTTTTTTACAAAGAGAATATTGAGTAATTTTGTTTTTTAGTAACATTCAATTGGATTGAAAATTAAAATCGGAGAGATTTTTGTTCACTTACCCAAAAGAATTGCAAAGAGTTGAAGAAACATTTTATTAATGAGAAATAAAACGTTTAAAAAAAGTGAAAGATTCAAACAGGAATCCACAACTTCCTCTCTAGCAGAATTATCAACAAATTAAGATAACGTTTTAATTATAAAAATAAATTATTTTCATATTTTAGAGTGATATTTATTTTTTTTTTTAACTTTGCCTAGCCCTCGAGCTATGGCTCAGAGGTAAAGCATTCGCTTCTGGTGCTAGAGATCGAGGGTTCACATCCCGTCCCAGACGTTTTTTTTTTAACATTCACACTTTTTTTCACTCACACAGTCTTTTCGGCAACTTAGGCCATATAAGACTTTGAATGATAACCGTTATTTAATAATAAATATTTGGGGCTCAGGCATTTTCATTTAAGCCCTTTAGTATCCAAATGGCTTAAATAAAATCATCGGACTGCCTGGGATCCGAACCCGCGACCCTTGGTATAGAAGGCAGGCGTGCCACCAACTACACCAAGCCCGAGGGCGTCCCAGACCTTAAACAAAAGAAAAAAAACTGCCGAGCACAGAGGTATTATTAATCTCGCTTCTTGAAACAAAGATTCGTTTTATGAAAGCATCAAAGCTTCCAAGATAACAGAAATTAAC
The DNA here is from genome assembly GCA_023213315.1 of Euborellia annulipes. NCBI lineage: Eukaryota > Metazoa > Arthropoda > Insecta > Dermaptera > Anisolabididae > Euborellia > Euborellia annulipes. Next base: position 20,081 of record JAKCPI010018636.1, on the reverse strand, counting down.
TCCAATGTTCGACCAACACTCCTCGGTGAAATTCATTGAAAATTTGGTTTAAATGAAATTCATTGAGAAGCGTCCTTGTCAGGAGTTTGCATCTCTTTTGTCGTTACCTGGGGGAGAGGACCTTAAAATTGAAAATTTGTATAAATACTAATAATCCCTTTAGCTAGGCAACCAATTCATCCTCTTTGCAAATAATTTGCCTGCCTAGACGGCGCTCTTGATCAGTGGCGCCTCTAGTGTCGCTTGCGCAAACTTTATTTCTGTATAGATTCGCTCTCTAAATGTATGTGCATTGGCTGTTGCTGTGTTGGATTGATGATTTCTCTCAATCATTTCTTTTATTATTATACAAATGGTTGGTTATTTAAATTGAAATAGATTTGAGAGAGCCGCCATGAGTTTCGATAGTGAATTAAAGACAGAGGGTGTATAAAGGGGGGGGGCGAGGGGGCCTGAGCAATGCATATACATTTATAAGGATATACAGACATCGCCAGGGCTCGCCCCCCCCCCCCCTCCCCCGAAATGTGAAATGTTTGATCGGCCCCGCAGCGCGAAAATATAGCTCCGTGGAACAATTTTTCCCCGTAGGGTGAGGGTGGGAACAATTTAGTTTCTTTAAAAAAAAACATTGTGTGGTTTTATGAAACCACGATGCAAGTGAAACTTTTTTCGGATCGTAGGCTTTTAACTGAAAATTTTCAGAAAATTATTCAATTAAGAGGTTATTAAAATCGCGTTTTTAATCTTTAATTTAATAATTGGAAAATGGGAATGATAATGGGAAATCAATTGGCGTGTGTTAATTGAAAAATTAAATCTCACAATTATTTTTTTATAATTCGTCATATATATTAAATTTCAACTTTCCTATTTTTGTCCGTCATGGCTTGTGACGTCTGTAACTTGTAGCGTCACGGCCTTTGACGTCACGGCTTGTAACGCGACATGCTGATAGAGAAACAAAAAAATTTGTGTCGATCAAAATAAAGTTTCACTTTAAAAAAATTTTCTGCAGAAAAATTTTTGAGTTCAGCCCCCCCCCCCCGAAAAATTTCTATATTCGCCCCAGATTAAAGAAGTCGGGGAAAGCCCGAGAACCAAAGGGATAATTACCCAGCATCGTTAAAATTAGACTAAAAGAAAACTGTGGCACATACTAACATCTCTCCTCGATAACAAATTCTTTAAAGGCGAAATTCACTCGCTGAAAAAGGGTCTGAATTGAATTATTGGTAATAATAATTTTCTTTTTATAATGAATAAAAAGGCGAGGGTCCGCCGCAGGCGGGCCCGAGCCAGCTGGCGGGGGGTCCAGGGGGCGTAGCCCCTGTCTAGACGCCACGCAGTTTTTCATAATTAAGAAAGGCGAGGGCCCGCCGCCGGCGGGCCCGAGCCAGTTGGAGGGGGGTCCAGGGGGCGTAGCCCCCTGAAGACGCGCCGCCCGCCGAAGGCGGGCGGCGCGGCTAGTTTTTTTATAATTCGTCATATATATTAAATTTTAACTTTCCTATTTTTGTCGTCATGGCTTGTGACGTCATAACTTGTGGCGTCACGGCCTAGTCACGGCTTGTAACGCGACATGCTGATAGAGAAACGAAAAAATTTGTGTCGATCAAAATAAAGTTTCACTTTAAAAAAATTTTCTGCAGAAAAATTTTTGAGTTCAGCCCCCCCCCCGAAAAATTTCTATATTCGCCCCAGATTAAAGAAGTCGAGGAAAGCCCGAGAACCGAAGGGATAATTACTTAGCATCGTTAAAATTAGACTAAAAGAAAACCGTGCACATACTAACATCTCTCCTCGATAACAAATTCTTTAAAGGCGAAATTCACTCGCTGAAAAAGGGTCTAATTGAATGAATGGGAACTAAGGAGAAAGAGTTAAAAGAAATAAGGAGAGGGGATGGGAGGGGGAAAAAGCAAAAAATAAAACAAGAGATGAAAAACATGATTTTATTTTTCAGATTTTGACTTCGGCGTAATTTGCATCTTCCGACAGACGCTTTCATCTTTTTTATCTTTTGAAACCTTTGATGATGAACTTCTCGATGAGCTTTTTGAATGTGACGGGCCTTTTGGCGTTTTTGAAGTCGAAGTTGATTTGGAAGCGGGCCTCTTCTGCAATTCAGAACAATGGCGCACAAAACAATCAATAGACTAATATTTAAGCTAGTTTATTTTTAATATACTATTAAAAATAAAGTTTGAGATTTAAGAATAAATAAAAATTTAAGAATAAATCCCCAAATGGGGTGTCCAAATTGCAAGGCCCAACTAAAACAGGTTGTGCACCTTATAGAAATAAATTATTTTTTTTAGTAACACTTAAAACTTAAACACTTTTAAGTAACACTTAAAAAACAATTGAAGGGCTTAGTGGAAGATAGTCACAAGCCACAAAACATTAGTTTCGAGATATTGACAAATTAAAGTGGTGGGGGGTATTTATGGAATCGAAAGACCATTTTCTGTTTCGCCTTCGGTCTATTAGATTTTCTATATTTTTTTTTTTACCATTAATTTAGTCGCTTTTCGAATCTCAGCTGGACACGTTTCAGGTTTTCCCATTTCTGCCTCACATGTTTCAGGATAACAAATTACAGGCTTCTCGTCTTCAGCGACGCCCTTTAATTTTTCGAGCCTTTTCTTTTCTTCCTCTTCACTTTCTTTAATAGCTGAAATTAGTTTAAATAAAATTAGAAAATACAAAAGAAGAATAATAAAACGCTCGCTGAAGTTTTATTTAAGGTGCTCGTCTTTAAAAACCGTTAGAAGACGATTCAGTACCCAGTTACTTGAGGCGGCAAGAGATGGCGTCTAGTTTTTCCATAGGAATACAAGGGATTTATTCCATTTCATTTGAAATATTCCAGCTAATTAATTAAGAGTGAAACTTAATTCATTTTTTCACACAATGATTACTAATTGAATTACCTACAAGATATAGAGCAATTTTTTAAAAATGTCATTCTCTTAATGCGATTAATCTAAAAAAATTTATTTATTTTTTCGAAAAGTCAAAAAAAGGGCTTCTATAAGGTGTCAGATATTTTAAATAGCTTTCAATTTAAAAAAAATTGAGATCGTTAGCTTCAAAATTGTGGCTGCAATCTCCCAAAATTAGCACCCTGAGACGCGCACCTGGCTGGACAAAGACAATAGACAAAAAATATAATCAGCTGGCAGAGTACAAAGAACGGATGTATTTTATATATTCAATCTGAAGATTTTGATTGGTTCGATATAAACAGTGATATTTCGTCTCCTTTTAGGAAACTTTATAAAGCCATTTATTTGATATACAGTTGAACATACTCTAATAAAAAATGATGATCCTTGAAGTTATATTTTATTATTAAAACGCGCCAGTACCAAGGCTATTTCGGACTTCCTCCAATGATTGCAACACAATGCACTTTTACTGCACTTGAACTAACCAACCTTAATTTAAATAAAAAAATTGGAAGGAAGTTTCGGAGACGTTCTTGGGCTACTCGTAAAATATTAAGATTTTTCCATTACATAAAATTTAATTTGACTGTTGACAATAAATAAAATTTTAGTGGAAGATGCATTCACACGAGCCAGTGTGTCTAACTAAAAAAAAAAATCAACCGGTCATAAATTTGACTTTGACTCACAAGGGGACGGCCTGAGTATATTCTGGATTCGTTTGAAAAAATTGAGGTGATACTTTCAGTCGATATGTTACGATATCATAAATAAGATATATAAAAAAAAAAAGTGCATACTCTGTCGATCGAACACCCTTACCAGTCGGCTACGCCACAGCTGCTGTTACGTAGGCCTAATGTTTCAAACAGGAACTCTTGAAGGCGAAAATTGTTTCGTATTTATTTATTTATTTTTTTTCCGCCAATCGGGCTCTTGGAGAAACCCGAAACACGGAACATTTTTTGGCTCAGTATCACCTCCAATTTTTCCGAATCCGGATATACTCACTTGGCGCACCTTATCAGTTGAAATTCTCCACTACGTAAAATTCATAAATCAATTATTTTTTAGATGCTCTTTAAAATGTATATTTTAATTTTGTTCTCAAAATTGTTTGAAGCAAACTTTACTCCTGTACTTCATAGGAAAGATAGGAGAAATGGTAACAAATTTGTCTATTTTAAATTTCAATTTAGGATGGAAAAGCGCTCGAAAAGTCGAATTTCGATTTTATATTTTTCGATTCATTTCTGAAAGTCGATCTTTCGATTAAATATATTTATTTATTTATAAGATTTATTAAGTATTTAAACATTTTATTAATTTTTTTTTTTTTTTTTTTTTTTTATACAACACACACAATATTGCTTTCAATATTTTTATAAAAGAATATTCTATCCAGATATTGCACGTGATATGGAATCGAACATTAAAATAAATTACTGTGGTGAAGTTTTAAAATAAAGATGAACGTCAATCAATGAAAACTTTACAAAGTACGTATATTACCATCGGATACAAGTATAGTAAGGAAAAGTCGAAGTCGTCCAGTGAGAACGATTTTAATCGACTTGAAAGAGTCCCAACTCGATTCTAAAAAGTCGATTATTTTCAGCAAAAGATCGATTCTTGACTAAAGTCAGAGTCGACTTTTCCATCCCCATTTCAAATCTCTGGAACTATAATAAATATATGTCATCACAAAAAATCTGGTATGGAAGCACAATACACAACTCTTTCTCAAAGGTTGTGTGATGAGCATCAGTCACACCAGATTTTTTCGGTTGTTTCTTTCTTACCTTGTTCCAATTTCAAGACCGTTTTCGATTTCCCCTGTAAATCGGGCTCCTCTTCTTTTTTTGGCGAGATGGTCTCCCCTCGTTTTGCACGTTCTATATCCTGTTTATATGCTTCTAAATTCAATCGCCTCTCTAAATTTTTAATATGCCTTTCAGGCATTTTGAAACCTCTAAGTGCATCCATTTTATTTAACATCGTCTCAGCCAATTCCCTTTCGCGTCTTAAAATCTCTTGTCTTAGCGTTAATCCATCTTCAAATGTTATTTTCCTTTCATCAACTCGATCAGATTCTTTGGCATTAATTTGACTTAGAATTTCACATCTTGTCTTTTCTACCGCCTAAAAAGAAATATTTCAAACGTGTTGGGTGTGTTCGATACTTTATTGAAAGGAGGCGGGAGGGAGTTCTCGGGAAGTTCTATTTCATCACCCCTCGCTGCCCTCCCGCCAACTTTCAATCAATTTCAAACTTTTTATACAATTAATTATTATATCAAATAAATTAGAATAATAAAAGCAAAACGTGAGGGGTCGTGGGATTCCCGCCAGGAACGAAGTTCCTCACGCCTTTTCTTCAACTCAATAAAATTAGTATACAAATTAATTAAAAAAAGAAAAGATTTATATTAAAAACTTGAAAATATTATAGAAATATGGTTTTGAAAATTTTTTATTTGAGAAAAAAAAAATAGATCCTTCGTTATCCCATTAGGGGCCATTCATTAATTACGTAAGGACAATTTTAGTCATTTTTGACCCCCCTACCCCCATGTAAGTATACATAAGATTTCTCGAACCCCCCCTCCCCTTTCTTACGTAAGACTTTATCTCGCTCTAATTGTATCAGTTATTTGTTTTTTTTTTCAATAGGCAATAATAATTATTAAAATAGAATTTAAATTACATTGTAGACTATAAAATAAAGGAAACTATTGGGAATCCAAAATGAAATTAGATTCTTTGTATTGAATTTTGATTCAAAATGTATAACGTAAGAATAAGTTTTACGACCCTCCCCCTACATAAGGACATATAGAGATTTTCTTGACCCCCCCTACCCCTCAAGACCCTAACGTAATTAATGAATGGCCCCTTATGCTTAAAAGTTGCGGAATGAGTAACAGTTTTTACCGGTTTTGAAAATTTTTTGCGTTCAGATACTTGTTTTAAAAATAAATAATTATTTTTTTCTTTTTTAATAAATAATATAGAAAGAGAAATCTCTAGAGCTGGTGGGGGTTAGGCGTGGCCTCGCCTTCCTCCGTTGACGCTCAGGCGCTGTTACGCATTTTTGTTACTGCTGCTTTTTGTTACGTGACGTTTTCTGCCAATTCACCCTACCGTACTCTCTAAAATCAAAATAGTGAAAAACTCACTATTTAGTAGTTAATATTCATTATTTAAAATAGTTAAAAGTATACCACTACTAAATAGTGGATATTCACTAATTGAAATAGTGAACAGATAACAATTTCACTTATTTGATTTGGGTTTTTTAATTTCAGAAATTTATAAATGTAAAATGTATTAAAATTACGAAAGTTGAAATTTAATATATATGACAAATTATAACAAAATAGTTGTGAGATTTAATTTTTCAATTTTTCAATTGATAAAATATAATTTTTAAAATAATTTAAAATGATTCAAATCCTCAATTACTAAATAAATATTATTCATTATTTCGGTTGTGAATTCAGGAGTCGCTAGCCCAAATAGTGAGAGAGTTCACTAATTTGGTAGTGAAATGAGTAGTCACTATCTTAAATAGTGAGATTGCCACTATTTCATTTTTAGAGAGTAAGGCCGCGCAAAAAAGAACTTCGTTCCGATATGTGTGAAAAATGTAAAATCAAAATTTTCTATTGTTTCCAAAATATTGTTGACCTTATCGCAGAACTCTTAATTCTTCGCTCTAAGGATTCAATAGAATTGGCGACCAATTGATTGAAACAAATAAGGATGAAGTCTAAATACCCTCAGTTTTCCCCATTTTCATTGGGCGAATTTAAGCCGGCAAGAAATGTAGCGGGAGCGTCACCTAGCGCCAAAGACTATGCTATTTGACCCAAACGTCGGCTTTAAGTGCCTTAATAAACGAAATAAATCTTGCTGCACTTGATCTTATCTTCCCTCCATTCCTTACTATAAGATCTACTCAGCTATCCAACTCACTCTAATAAAATGTTTTTTAAATAACGGACAATCGAAAACAATCTTTCCAATAAGTTAGACAAGCCACGATCTTAACGGCATATTTTCTTTTTCGACATCTGAGGCCATTTAAGCCCGGTCTCCATTTTTCTAATTTATAATTTAGAAGAATTTTCAATCACTCGGGAAGTAATCACTGACAACAAATGAGTTGTTAGCGAATTATTTCAGCTCCTTTTCTGAATATGTCGGCTTTAAAATTTATTGAAAAATCGGGACAGGATAAATTGGAAATATTTTCATTTATTAGCGTAAGATCTACGCAAATCCAAATTTCCCTTACCTTTCTACGTTTCAAATCTTCCAATCTTTCTTTTTCACTCAATTCTTGTTGAACTTTTAATATTTTCATAAATTCCCTCTTATCCCGGTCGATTTCAATAGCCTCCATTTGGTGCCGATCCCGAATCTGTCTCGCTCTTGCCTCCTTTAATTCTTCGTCATCATCCTTTCGTTTTTGCGCTTGTGCCTTTTCCCGTTCGCGCCATTCTTTTTCAACGGCATCCCGCGTTCTCAATGCCATCAATTCATCTGCCTGGCCTTGTTTTTGCTTAAAAATAAAGAAAAAATGAATCTATTTACTTATATTCAATGCAAAGTAGTTAAAGACATGAGCGATGAATGAGTTGAGGCCCTGTGGGCGAGATGAAAGCCTTGCATTCATTAGTTTAGAGCTCTAATCGCTCAATTTAGATGCTGGCCTGCGGAGAGAAGAGACTAAGATCAGTGTGGTTAAGCTAGGCCGTAGTCTGTTTAGCCTCGGATGGGAATCATAATTTTTTAATAAAATTCAAGACGCCGCAAAACATCCATCTCGCCGCTCTGTCTCTTTTCTTCCCATTTCTTCCTCGCCTCTTTTTACTTACCTAAAAACAAACAAAAATTAAATAAAATAAGCAGCAAAGTCTTTTCCTTTTTGATTACTCACCATAGCTGATTCCTGAAGGGTATAAAGTCTAAAAATTTCTTTTTCTTTGAGCATCTTTAACATTTTCTGCTCCCTTTCCCAAGCGTCGTCTCGGTCATTTTTCTCTTTCATATAATGCGCGGCCTGAAAAACAAATTGCCACATATTTTAAGAGTATCCGGGTATTCTATCACTTGTAATATAAACTTGAGAACCTATTGGGGTACCAAAAAATATACAAATTCACATAAATTGTTAAATATTCCTAAGGCTCAAATCTCTATTCCTATGCATTAACAAAAGTAGTAAAAAATCTGGTGTGACTGGTCACACAGCACACAAATTTCTCTTACCTTCGGTAATCGAAAGTTGTGTTCTGTGCTTGTCACACCAGATTTTTTTGTGTCGAGATATATTTAGTTTCCGACAGTACGGTACATTTGAATTCAGATGTAAAATTTATAAGTATGGGAAAATATTTATATTTTGTTACCATGGCAACCATTTCTCCTATCCTTCCCTATGAAATACAAGAGTAAAGTGGTCTTCAGAAGATTTCAATTGCAAAATGAGAATATACATTTTATAGAGAATCTAAAAAATAATTGATTTTTGAATTTAAAAAAAAATCGTTGGAGCAAATTTAGAGAAAATCGAAAAAAACTGAAAAAGTGCATCAGTAAATTACACTAGTCGACAAAAATGAACTTTTTTTCTTTCACAAGAATGAAGATATGAAATTCTAGAAGTATTTTTCACCCTGAATTCAGATATGTAGTTAGAATTTTTACATCAGGCACAGTTTTAGAGATATAGAGCAAAATAGATTTTAGTCGAAAATGGGCTCTAAAACGACTTTTTGTTTAGAATGTTCAAATTATTTTTAACGCCGCACCCCGTTAAATTATGCAGATAGTTAGAATACATATAAATTTTAAGTTTCATCCCAATCGGAGGTCATTTAGACGTGCCGCAAACGGCTTAAAGTTTCAAAAAATCGAAATTTTCAAGATTTTTTTTGCTTTGGTCACCCCTAATACAATTTTAGATATCCCTGAATGCAAAACACATATATGTACGATATTCTATAGTTCTTTGGCTTTCTAAAAGGCATTCATTCATAAAAATTTGCTAATTATTAACGAAATTATGAACAAAAACGTGAGCAAAGAAAAAACACAAGTACATTCACTGGACAAAAAAATGGACCTCTTGTTCTTTTACAAGTATAAAGAAAGATATGAGATTCAAAAAATATTTTTTTTTAATAATATATAATAAAGTTAGTGCCCGTGACTCGATGCTCAGAGAGGATACATTAGCTTCTCGTGGACATGGTTCGCTTTTTAATTCAATTGAAGTCCATTTTTTTCGTCCAGTGAGTGTACTTGTGTTTTTTCTTTGCTCACGTTTTTGTTCATAATTTCGTTAATAATTAGCAGATTTTTATGAATGAATGCTTTTTAGAAAGCCAAAGAACTATAGAATATCGTACATATATGTGTTTTGCATTCAGGGATATCTAAAATTGTATTAGGGGTGACCAAAGCAAAAAAATCTTGAAAATTTCGATTTTTTGAAACTTTAAGCCGTTTGCGGCACGTCTAAATGACCTCCGATTGGGATGAAACTTAAAATTTATATGTATTCTAACTATCTGCATAATTTAACGGGGTGCGGCGTTAAAAATAATTTGAACATTCTAAACAAAAGTCGTTTTAGAGCCCATTTTCGACTAAAATCTATTTTGCTCTATATCTCTAAAACTGTGCCTGATGGAAAAATTCTAGCTACATATCTGAATTCAGAATGAAAAAATGCACTAGGTTCACTAATCAGATATCTTGTGAAAAAAACCTTGTCGACTAGTGTTATTAGTACTCTTTGGCCGATTTTGTTCAAAAGCTTCGTGCTAGGTGCCAGAGGGGGTACCTAAACTTAGAGAAAATTGATACCGGCCGAAAAAGAAAGAATAAATGCGGAAGAAAGCCGATTTTTACCACAAATTCAAAGAGATATCTCACGTTTATTTAAAAGACAGATGATAATTATCTTTAATTTGCAATACGTAGAGTTCATTCATGTGAGTCGGTCAAGCCTTAGATCTTTTAAGACAACATCAGACAAATATTTCCCCCTTCCCCTCTCCTCCCCTCCCCTCCTCCCCCACTCTAAAACTTTTTAAAAATAAAATTTAAGGTCCACCCATACCAAATCTCGTTCTTTCACTAATAGAGGTCATTTCTTCCCTCTTTTTTTTTGAACACTCCCTTCCTCATTCAGGGTCAATTTTCTGAGCTGCTTCTTTTTCCTTCAAAAGATTTCCACATTTCCTCTCTCTTTCTCTCTCTTTCTAGTAGGTATACCGTAATAATTGTTTGCTAGCTATTCTTACAATATAACATTAAATTAGGAGACCTTTCCTGGCAGCCAGCCTTCCTTTCTCATTAATTGTCATTGGACTATCACGGCCATCATTAAAAGAGGGGAGGAGGCAAGACAACTGAGGAAGCAACCCGACTCGTGGGGCTTCTCTACCAGGACAATCAATATTCGAGGACTCAGGGCCGGATCTAGGGGGGGGGGGGCAGAGGGCCCCGGGCGGTAGATATCAGAGGGCGGCAATTAAAGTAAGATTTACTAAAAAAAAGGTAAAATGATATGAATTTTGTATAGAAAATTTTAAGGAGGGGGCGGCAAATTAAATTTTGCCCCTCCTGAAAAATCTCGTAGTTCCGGCCCTGCGAGGACTAGTCCATAAATTTCTGCAATTTCGATTCTAATGGTATAGAATCATCCTCAGTACAATCAACAGATGTTTTGAAAATCGTTAACTCTTCCCATCCAATATGACAAAACAGCTGCGCATTCCTTATGAAAATTGCATTCATGGAATGCGCAGCTGTTTTGTCATATTGGATGGGAAGAGTTAACGATTTGCAAAACATCTGTTGATTGTACGGAGGATGATTCTATACCATTAGAATCGAAATATCTACAAATAAACGGATAATACGCAAAAGTATTCATTTTTTGGCCGATGTCCTTATAATATAAATGATCATCCTTACGGCCATCTACTAACAAACAACTTAAAAATTTGGGATTTATATTTAAGATGGGTACCCCCCCCCCCCCAAGGGGTGAAAATAAGCTTTTAAACAAAATCGGCCAAAAAGTACTAGTTTTTTACTTATGTAGGGGAAGGACGGGCATAACGGCCAGCGCGGGCATAATGGCCAGATGGGTTTTTAAGGCTTTAACAGTGCTGAAATTCTGGGATTAACTCGCGAAGCTTACTCTCATATCCTCGTCAGTTGTTTTGAGTGATTAGAAGAAGAAAGAACCACTACGTGACACGCTACTGCATTTTTTGTGTGTTTCATAGGTTGTGATCTAAGGCAAGTCCTTCGTTTATGTAATTATGATAAATTTATGTAATGACTGAGATGTTTGGAACATAGTTATTTTAAAAGAGTGTTAAATTTATGTAAAAATTCTATATTTTCAAATGGTTCGTCGTTGTTTGTTATAATTGATAAGAAGCTTTAATTAATGGCGAAATTGCGGGCACAATGGCCAGTACGTGGCTTTTATGTATATCCAGTGCCAAGGATGTGACTTGTGGGCCCATGAATTGTGTGCTGGTATCGGCGAAGAGGACAATGGGTATTTGTGCGAAAACTGCTCTTAAACTTTGTTAAAAATGTATTTTTCCCCACATTTCGTTTTCAGTAGGCTAGCAGACCTACATATTTTTGACGAAAAGCAGCTCTTGTATTCAAAATATGTAAAATTCTGTTTTGTTAATTCAAATATGGTAATATTTTGTAAAAATAAATTTTTTTGTAAACTGAAAGTTTGGTTTTATCAATTTATTTATCACTCCTTGCTTATATGGCCATTATGCCCTACCCCTGAGGGCATAATGGCCACTCGGGTACTTTTTGAAAAATCCATTATTTGAGTACATTCCTTTCACACAAGTTAGTCCAAACATATTCTTACATGAACTCCGATAATTAATGTATATATTCTATGATTCAAAAGTTTCTACAACGATTGCAAGTCAACGCAAAAAATCAGAAAAGCTTAGCCTGGCCGTTATGCCCGTCCTTCCCCTACTTTTTCAGTTTTTTTCGATTTTCCTAAAATTAACTCTAAAGATTTTGATTAAAATTCATAAATCAACTATTTTTTAGAAGCTCTTTAAAAAGTATATCAGCAAAATTTTTCGTGGAAATCGTTTGAAGTACACTTTACTGATGTAGTATTTCAGATTTTTCAAATTCATTCTCCGGTTCTTCCTTCCATAGAGCCAATGTTAAATCCTTATGCGGATTTGCATGTTAATTTCGATTCAAAAGGGGGTCTTCCTGTGGAACTATTTCCACATTTTAAAAAATTTTTTCCAATTCTTATGAAATTTTGTATTTATTTAGGATTCTATATTGTGTATAAAATCTCCAAATATGAGATAAAAATGTTGAAAAATAACCATAGTTTATTTCAAGCAGTCAGCATTTAAAATACACAGAGCCTATGGAAATTTTGAAACCATTTTTTACTTTTTTTACTTATAAAACGCATGTAGTCAAGTTAACTAAGGTGCATATGGGAAACTATTCTCGACAAAAAAATCTGGTGTGACCATGGGCGTCCGCAGGGGGGGCAACCAGGCACTTGCCCCCCCCTGGAAAATTAAAATGATACAAAAAATGTATAAAACAAAAAAAAAATACAAAAAACCTTTCTCAGTATATATCCACCTTGCCGCGGTGAGAAAATTTTAAATACTAATAAGAGATGTATAACATTATTAATATCAAAGTACGTTTTTTTAACTTATCTGAAAGTGACTTGCCCCCCCCCCCCTGCAAAAAATCCTGTGGACGCCCTTGGGTGCGACCAATGACTCCAAATTTTTATTTTGCTTTTTATAAGCCACTTTAAAAAGGGCTGTCAATTTGTGAATAAACTCCGAGGGCGCTACTCACCCTCATATCCATAAGTTTTTCATGTTCCTTTTGTTCCTCCTTCGCTCTACGCATTTGACTGTTAATTGCATTCAATTGTTCTCTAATCAAAGCCTTTTGTTTCTCTCTCTCTTTATGTTCATCTAAATCTTCCAATTGCAGCTGGACCATGTCTTCATCTAAAATCCTCGCCTCCTCCATTATCTTCTCACGATGTAACACATTGGCGAGTTTGTTATCTTCAATTTGGTCCATTAAACCTTTCATATGTTTCTCTCTTTTTTGTCGATCCTCTTCTCTTTTTTTCATTTCTTCTTTAAGTCCCCAAATGCGTCTTTCCTCCATCATTTGATCTAAACGTTTCTCTTCAGCTTCTCTTTCTCGGCTATAAAAAAATTAAAATTTTTATTATAATATATTATAGGGATGGGAAAAGTGGACTTTTCGACTTTTTTTAAAAACTCGAGCTTAGTAGATACTCAGTAAATATTAAATATATTTATTTATTTATAACAGTGGTTTCCAAAGTTATGTTTCCACGCCTCCCTTAAAAATATTCAATTGCGTGACGCCTCCCCCCCCCATTTTAAAATTTTTCTATTATTCAAAAACCTGTTAAACCTCACATATATTAAAAATGTTCATTTATAAATATGTTTGAAGTAAATAAATAGAGGAGTTTTTTGAGGGGGGGTTAAAAAAAATAAGGGAGAGAGGAGGGGGGGAAAAATACTTTATTGATTGATTGTAGGTCTCTCTGTCGAGGCCCTTCCCCTTCTTTTTGGGGGGGGGTAAAAAAAAAATAAAAAAAAAAACCCCTTGGGGAGGGGGGGAAAGGGGGGGAAATTGATTTGGCTCAGACACCTACACCACTTTCCCTTCAAACTTGATAAAAAATTTTTATTTTATTTATTCTTATTTATTATTTTATTTATAAAACTTTAGCAATCATTTAGAAAATTGCTCACTGTGGCTAATATTCGCGCCTCCCCTTAGACTAGTCCGCGCCTCCCTAGAAGGGGGCGCGTCTCACAGTTTGGAAAAAGCTGATTTATAATATGATTTATTTAGTATTTAAAAATTTTATTTTATTAAATACAACACACACAAATATTGTTTTCAATATTTTTATAATATAATAGTCTATCCAGAAATTGCACGTGATATGTGACGTGACTGACAGCTAGAAAAGAGAATTATTTTATGCGATGTTGCCGGACTAGTCTCACTCTCGAGACTTCCTTATTTTTAAATATTGGCGACTGTCATTTTGGAGAATTTTTTGACTTTCTTGTTAAAATATCTTTAAAAGCCTTCGGCAGAAACTCTTGATTTTATTTTTAACGTATTCCTACGGAAGTGAATTGATAAAATGTAAGTTTTTTGTTTTTGTATCTAATGCAGAGGTGGCTATATAATTCGATATGTGTTCGTTTCGTCGATATTCCCCATAGACTACATGTGAAATTTCAATTTTTTAAAAATTAATTACACGATAACCCTGCGTCAGATCTGCTTCAAAATTTTATTTTAAACGTATGTGATAGTGATTAATAAAACATATTAAAAAATTAGCTTTTAATCTAATAAAGTGCTTTAATGTCCGAACAACCTTAAAAATCTAATTTGTATTTATATTCTTGTAAACAACTACAGAATGCACCTTTAAATTACCGAAAGTAAGAAAAAATTGGGTGCTGTGTGACCAGTCACACCAGATTACCTCCCCCCCCCGAGAAACTCCTCTGAATCCACTCTTGATTGATTGGTGTGTTATGTGTAGGTTTTAAAAGAAGTATTGTAAGAAAAAAGTCGAAGTCGTCCAGAATGCAATCGATCTAAACGACTTGAAAGAGTTTCAACTATAGATTCTAAAGAGTCGATTATTTTCAGTAAAATTCTTGATTAAAGTCAGAGTCGACTTTTCCATCCCCATTATTTTATTATGGTATAATATTGAAATGATTTTAAGATATTAAGGAAGCAAACAAATAATTTCGATCCTTTCTTTCAACCTTCATCAAAATATTGGCCCCAATCAACACTCGCTGCTAATGAAAATAAACCAAAGCATATTAATTAAGTTTTCTTTCTAACATTTTAAATTTAATAATGACGTAAATGAGCTTGATTTTTCCCAAAGGTTTCGAAGTCTCTCCCCCCCCCCCTCCGGCCAATTAATATATTAGATAATTACAGTTAAATGATACTTAAAAAGTTAACTATCAGCTATAATAATAATTAATATGACGTGAATGATAAATGAATATAAAGTTTTTATTGGATTTTAAAATATTTTTTTAGGTAGGAAACTATAAAAGTTAAATAAATAAATGAATAATAATTTTCTAAAATTATTTTTTACTTTCTCTTACTTATGTTGTAATATATCCTATATAGAGAAAGTATTGCGGCCATGTCAAACATTTCATATAGATATTTTGATGGAAATACATGTTTTGAGGTCCCTTGAAACGTACAATTTTCTAAATGATTGCTAAAGTTGTATAAATAATCAACTTGGCCCTGGCGGGCGGCGTCTCGTACGCGTTTAGTGGTTAAAAATTTTGAATTTGCCTCTCCGACTCTGCCCTCTCTGAATTTCGCCAATCAGCGCTATCCCTGAGACATCCCTGAGGCCTGATTGGTGGGTTCACACATCGGACACCGGTTTAAGGGCTTTATATATAAGTATAATATAATATAATAAATGATATAATAGTTGGTATTATAAAGTTTTTAGCAATAAAAATTTTTGTGATTGTATTATTTTATAAAATGGGGTCCTTTATACCCCCACGTCATACCATTAAATATTTTTAAGTGAAGCGCTGTAACATAAAGTTTGGAAACCACTGGTTTAAGGGATGAGCTACGAGGTTAAAATTTTGCGTTTAAGTTAGTTAAAATACAAATAGTACTTTACTGGGCGGATACAAGGGGGGGGGGGGGGTAAAGGGGGTAATACCCCCTCCGAGATTTGAAAAAAAAAAATACTTTTTTAAAATTTATTTTTAATATAAAATTTTAAAAATTAATACTTAAAAATTTGATTTGTATTTATATTCTGACAAAAAAGTACAGAATGCGCTTTTAAATTACCGAAATTAAGAAAAAATAGTGTGCTGTGCGACCAGTCACACCGGATTAGCCCCCTCCCCCGAGAAACACCTCTGGATCCGCTCTTGAAGTGAACATATTTATTTTTGTTAGATTTTAGAAAATTTCATTAACCTTTAAAAAATATTTTGAAATTTTTTTTATTGATAATAAAAATTAAGTTTAGTAACTGGTAGTAAAAAAAAAAAAAAAATTTGTTATGTTTTAACCAAGTTTTATTATTATTAACATTTTCTAATTTAATATTTAAATGAAATGACTTAAAAATTAATTTTAAAGGTGAGTGACATATTTTAAATAGTCTAATAACCTCCATATAGGGATAATAAAAAATGTAAGGCCGCTATCAAAGCAAAAGAAAAAGAGCCAATCAATCCATTTAATTGGATCCTCCCAACCACTCAGATTATAATGAGTAGATCTATATGCTAATTACATAACAGAAGAACAAATAGCCTTTAATCCAAAGAGAAGTTGCTGTTAATGATACAAGTTGGGAAAGAACAAGAAGGCTACAGGAGCAGCAAAGAGAAGAAAGCCTTTCGATGCTGAAAAAATAGGCTTTAAATGTTTGTGGCTCTTCTTTGGATTGCGGCAGGTTCGTCAAAATGAATAAATGAATGAATGAATAAAAGCAACGAACACGAGCGGAGTAGAGCGCAGATGTACTGTACATACCTTAATATTAATATAGCCTAATCACAACTAGAGGCTCAAACAGGTCGGCGTATATAGAAATTTTTTTCGGGGGGGGGGGGGGCTTGATCTCAAAAATTTTTCTGCGAAAATTTTTTTTTCGCGGAACCAAATTTTTCTGACCTGCGGAAAATATTTTACCTTTTTTTTTTAGAGACGCAAAACTTTTGCCGCCTGCGGAACCAAAATCTTTCCCATGTGCCCTCTTTTGTGGAACCGGAATTTTTTTTCTCTCGCGGAACCAAAACTTAAATTTTCGTGCTTCGGGGCCGAGCAAACATTTCGGGGGGAGGGGGGGGCTCCACGGCTCCCCCCTCCCTCCCTTATATACGCCCCTGGGTTCAAATCAACATTAAAATTAAATTTTCTATTAAAAGAATATAACTTGAGATTACAAACTCTAAAAGCTTCCTTCATCCTTTTCAATTTTTACCGCTGATATTACCGCCATAAAGCAAGCTCTTACTTATAATACATAGTGGACAGGGCCGGAATAAGGAGATTTTTTAGGGGGGGGGGCAAAATTTAATTTGCCGTCCCCCTCCTTAAAATTTTCTATACAAAATTCATATCATTTTACCTTTTTTTTAGTAAATCTTTCTTTAATTGCCGCCCCCTGATATCTGCCGCCCGGGGCTCACGCACCCACTGCCCCCCCCCCTAGATCCGGCCCTGATAGTGGATACTAAAAATAAATTCAATCTCATTACTTCGGACTGCAAGTCAGCCCTCGAATCAATCCAAAGGGCTAAAAAAGGAGGCAAATAGATATTCTTCAAGCAGAAATTTTAAATTTAACTAAAAAGAACAAGAACAAATAATTACTAAAGTCATTCAAATAGCCAAGGAAACAATATCGCGGCCAAAAGAACCGGATCGAGTTCACTACTTGAGCCCACTCCATTGCAGGATGCATATTCAAATGTAAAATGCAAGGTCAAAAATGAATAAGGGAATCCACAGCACTGACAAAAGGCCAAGCTCTATACAAAACAAAGCCATCACCTTCTCCACTGTGGTTCCTTTATACCCCCAACCTATCCAGAAAAGAAACCGTAACATTCAACCGACTAAGAATCAATCATACAAGACGCGCAGCCCACCTGAACAGGTTTTTTATAATTCCGTCGCCAAAGTGCAAGTGCGGATCTACTCTACAGCGGGAAATACAGCCTAACTTTCGAGATCCTCCATCCCTCAATGAAATTATTAAGAGCCGAACAGAAACAATAGTCAAAAGCCGCCGAAAGCTTCCTAGAAGAATCTGAAATAGGGTAAAAATGAGAGATGCAGCTAAGGTTATTTCTTTATTCGATTAATTCACACAGCTGACGTTTCGGTTCCGTGTTTGAACCATCCTTCTTTCGCCAGCTCTGAGGATGGTTCAAACATGGAACAGAAACGTCAGCTGTGTGAATTGATCGAATAAAGAAATAACCTTAGCTGCATCTCTCATTTTTACCCTCTTATTAATATAACATCTCAGCTATAAATTGTTTATGAAGTAGCCATATAGAGAGTTTTGCTATTCTATATTTCATAGTCTTTTGTTATATCATGTTTTTTGTGTAGTCTATATTTTGGTAGTGTTTTTGTATAATTTTTATTTGCATAGTAAGGTTTGTATTGACATTCTATTTTATTATGTTTTTGTATAATATTTATATTTGTAGACTATTTGTTTTGTATTACCATATTATTTGTATTAACTGTTTTTGTATCGCCTGCTGAGAATGCTGAGTGGCGAAAGTCCGAAATTCAACAATTGGAGAAAAGGCCTTTGAAAGTTTATACTAGGGTCCGACCGAAACAAGATTTTCAGCCGAAACCGAAACAAATAGAATTGTATTTCCTATAAAAAATTATTATTATTTTACCTTTTTTTTTTTAAATTTTCCGCCCTGCGGAAAATTTTCCCCTCCCGTGAAAATCATTTTACCTTTTTTTTGCATTCGAGTCTCATCCCATATATTTTCAGACTCAGGTTTCGGCCGGCCGAAAGTTTCGGCTACTTTTGGCCAGAAACCGAAACTCGGCCGAAACCGGGATTTTTGGCCGAAACTGTTCGGTCGGTTCTAGTTTATACCCCAGCCCTAGTATTTAACAAAAGAATAGGCCAGAATCAATAGCAAAGAATGGAAATATTTGCCATCCAAAAGAGAAGACGTTTTAACAATGTTTGCCAGGCTCTAAAATTGAATTTTCAGACTTTCGCCACTCAGCATTCTCAGCAGGCGATATATAGTACATTTATTTTGTAAAAAAAATTCTGTAAACCGGAGAGCCCTATGCCCTAGGGCTTGAGGAGTGAAAAAAAAAAAAAAAAAAAAAAAAACTTGAGATTTATAAATAAATAACACTGAATAGTAACTCTATTATATTTACCGGATAAGTTCTCTCTCTTGAAGTTGAGCTTCTCTGATTGCATAGCATTTAGTTTCAAGGATCAACGAATTGGCCTCTTTGATTTCATCCTGCTGCTCCTGGCGCAATTCATTTGCTCTTTTAATGTGTACTCAGCACGTTTCTGTGCGTCTATTTCAATCTAAAAATAAAATGTTATAACACCCCTGCCTCTCTGGATTCCATTTCATCCTCGATATATCCTCATTTTAAATAAATTATTGACTTGCCACCAACTTGTTTAGTTTATTTTCTATAGAACCCCATATATTTTTGTTGAAAACTTAGATGCACTTGTTGCAACCGGTTTTAAAGTTTATTTTTTTGTTAATAGAATGAATTGAGAGCTTGCCTCTGTCAGTTTGACGCCCCTTTCCATTCGCTGTTGCATTTCTTTCGCTCTTTCTTTGCGTTGTTTACACTCATCTTGTAAACGAATTCGACGTGCCTCTTCGGCCTCTCGGATGGCTACTTTCTCTTCAAATGTCAATACCTGAGAAATCATATCATATTAGAAGATTGCGTAAAGAATGAACTAGGTGATTTAATTATCTCAATCAATCATACGTTGTTAATAGAATATCTTGATAAAATCTCCTAAAATGCTCGCATAGCTGATCATAAACATTTAGCACTTCTCGTCGACCTACCTCATTGACTCTTCAACCTCCTAGTTTTTCATAAAATTTTTTCGTTTTCTCATGACTTATCTATAAAGAAGATTTTTGATGTGAAAAAACACATCAGACAATTTTGTTTGAGCAAGAGAAAATAATGAAATTGTATCTTTTTTACATATGCACAAATCATTTCATTTTCAATAGTATATACAGGACATTCAGAAAACTCATAGCTAGGAGCAAAAATATATCACTGAGGTAAACGTCCGTCCTCGTGTGAACATGCCACTTTAACCGATCTGGTAATTTCAGATAGCTGATTATTGGCTTGTTTTAAAAAACGGAACACTTGAAAAATCGTGCTAGGATATAAATAAAGGACTAAACG
>JAKCPI010018635.1:0-11936 GCA_023213315.1 Euborellia annulipes | reverse complement strand
CAAATGTAAAATGCAAGGTCAAAAATGAATAAGGAATCCACAGCACTGACAAAGGCCAAGCTCTATACAAAACAAAGCCATCACCTTCTCCACTGTGGTTCCTTTATACCCCCCAACCTATCCAGAAAAGAAACCGTAACATTCAACCATTTAAGAATCAATCATACAAGACGCGCAGCCCACCTGAACAGGTTTTTTATAATTCCGTCGCCAAGTGCAAGTGCGGATCTACTCTACAGCGGGAAATACAGCCTAACTTTCGAGATCCTCCATCCCTCAATGAAATTATTAAGAGCCGAACAGAAACAATAGTCAAAAGCCGCCGAGAAGTTTCCTAGAAGAATCTGAAATAGGGTAAAAATGAGAGATGCAGCTAAGGTTATTTCTTTATTCGATTAATTCACACAGCTGACGTTTCGGTTCCGTGTTTGAACCATCCTTCTTTCGCCAGCTCTGAGGATGGTTCAAACATGGAACAAGAGCGTCAGCTGTGGCGAATTGATCCGAATAAAGATAACCTTAAGCTACATCTCTCATTTTTACCCTCTTATTAAGATTACATCTCAGCTATAAATTGTTTATGAAGTAGCCATATAGAGAGTTTTGCTATTCTATATTTCATAGTCTTTTGTTATATCATGTTTTTTGTGTAGTCTATATTTTTTTGGTAGTGTTTTTGTTAATTTTTATTTGCACAGTAACGGTTTGTATTGACATTCCTATTTTATTATGTTTTTGTTAATATTTATATTTGTAGACTATTTGTTTTGTATTACCATATTATTTGTATTAACTGTTTTTGTATCGCCTGCTGAGAATGCTGAGTGGCGAAAGTCCGGAAATTCAACAATAGGGGAAAAGGCCTTTGAAAGTTTATACTAGGGTCCGACCGAAACAAGATTTTCAGCCGAAACCGAAACCAGACTTGTATTTCCTATAAAAAATTATTATTATTTTACCTTTTTTTTTTTTAAATTTTTTCCGCCACCTGCGGAAAATTTTTTCCCACCTGAAAATCATTTTACCTTTTTTTTTTTGCATTCGAGTCTCATCCCATATATTTTCAGACTCGGGTTCTAGCTGGCCGAAAAGTTTCGGCTACTTTTTGGCCGAAAACCAAGCTACGCCGGAAACCAGGATTTTTGGCCGGAAACTGAGATATTCGGTCCAGTTCCCTAGTTTATACCCCAGCCCTAGTATTTAACAAAAGAATAGGCCAGAATCAATAGCAAAGAATGGAAATGGCCCCTGCCGCATCCAAAAGAGAAGACGTTTTAACAATGTTTGCCAGGCTCTAAAATTGAATTTTCAGACTTTCGCCACTCAGCATTCTCAGCAGGCGATATATACATGTATTTTGTAAAAAAATTCTATGAAGCGGAGAGCCCTATGCCCTAGGGCTTGAGGAGTGAAAAAAAAAAAAAAAAAAAACTTGAGATTTATAAATAAATAACACTGAATAGTAACTCTATTATATTTACCGGATAAGTTCTCTCTCTTGAAGTTGAGCTTCTCTGATTGCATAGCATTTAGTTTCAAGGATCAACGAATTGGCCTCTTTGATTTCATCCTGCTGCTCCTGGCACAATTCATTTGCTCTTTTTAATGTGTACTCAGCACGTTTCTGTGCGTCTATTTCAATCTAAAAAATAAAATGGTATAACAGCGCCACCCGCCTCTCTGGATTCCATTTCATCCTCGATATTATCCTCATTTCAAATAAATTATTGACTTGCCACCAACTTGTTTAGTTTATTTTCTATAGAACCCCATATATTTTTGTTGAAAACTTAGATGCACTTGTTGCAACCGGTTTTAAAGTTTATTTTTTGTTTATAGAATGAATTGAGAGCTTGCCTCTGTCAGTTTGACGCCCCTTTCCATTCGCTGTTGCATTTCTTTCGCTCTTTCTTTGCGTTGTTTACACTCATCTTGTAAACGAATTCGACGTGCCTCTTCGGCCTCTCGGATGGCTACTTTCTCTTCAAATGTCAATACCTGAGAAATCATATCATATTAGAAGATTGCGTAAAGAATGAACTAGGTGATTTAATTATCTCAATCAATCATACGTTGTTAATAGAATATCTTGATAAAATCTCCTAAAATGCTCGCATAGCTGATCATAAACATTTAGCCTTCTCGTCGACCTACCTCATTGATTTCATGGCTTATCTATAAAGAAGATTTTTGATGTGGAAAAACACATCAGACAATTTTGTTTGAGCAAGAGAAAAATAATAATTGTATCTTTTTTACATATGCACAAATCATTTCATTTTCAATAGTATATACAGGACATTCAGAAAACTCATAGCTAGGAGCAAAAATATATCACTGAGGTAAACGTCCGTCCCTCGTGTGAACATGCCACTTTAACCGATCTGGTAATTTCAGATAGCTGATTATTAGCTTGTTTTAAAAAACGGAACACTTGAAAAATCGTGCTAGGATATAAATAAAGGACTAAACGAGGAGGATATTTAAGGATTTTGTGGGCATCTATGGCCATTTAGACCCCTTTCCTATTTATTTAAATCGATTGGTAACAAATTCAATTGAAATTAAAGAGCGGAAATCATAATTTCTTTAGATTACTAGTTTTTATAACATTGTGAATTTCTTCTCGGGGGGGGGGGGCGATCGCCCCCCCCCTCGCCCCCCCCCTTTAATCCGCCCCTGGAATGACCTCTATAGTAAGTAGTCTACTATCAATCCCATGAGTAAATATTTTAATATATAGACATAAATAACAAAGATTACCATTTATGTAGATGACAGGCTTATAAAATTTTATAGTTTTGTTCTAATGAATAAAAAAAAAACTATTAAGATTAATTAATTATCATTAATATATTCATATTTTTTTTTAGTAGAGTGACGAAACATTATTAAATATTTCAAAGAGTACAACAACAGAAAGCCAGTTTGACTAAATTATATACCTACCATTATAATCTATAATTATATAATTTGGGTGGAAAAAACCCAACAAGGCAAGTCCTTTCTTAGAATTTAATAATGCACTTCGCCGCAGAGTTCATCATGCATATGGAGTGAGCCACTAAACACTAAAAATTCAATTTAACGAGGAAAGATAAAATGAAAGTGTCAATTAATCCCTAATAGATAGCGCATGTTTAAACTGCTTGAGTGAAGAACAATGTTGTTAAGCAAGGCCAAATAAAGCTTAACGTCGGATGGACGATCCAAAGCATGGGGTTAAACAAATATTTGTGAAATTACAAACATGGCCTTGTTTTATCGTGATTCTCAACCTTTTTTTTGTCGCAACACTCTTTTAACGATTTCAAAATTTGGCGGCATACAAAGAAAAAAAAGATAAGTTTGAAAGTTGTTCACTGACATATAATACACTGTGTAAAATAGAATATGATAATAATTTTGAATGTAAAATAAAATAATATGTACTAATACTGTAGTAGTATATAGTACTGTAATATGTACTACAAAAACAACAGTGCGTTTATTCTTCTTTCTTTGCCTGATTATCTCCGCGGTGCGGGGTCGACGGAATTTGTTTTTCATGGGTTTTTGCGACCGAGAAGGAATAGAACAGGCCGGTCCGTCGAACGGTCTGACGAATGTTAAAAATATAGAAGGGAAGAGACTGACAGGTAAAGGACAGAAGAAGAGCTGCGCAAAATAATCGATTAATCGATTGTTCATCGATTATTTCCTTAAAAAAATAATCGATTATTTAGATTAATCGATTATTTCGATTATTTTCGAGAAACATGCCTTTGAAAAGATGGGATGAAATAAAAAGTCAAATGATTTTCATGAGAGGGGAAAAAATGGAAATTTTACCAAAGGGAAAAAAAAATCGATTATTTTTACTTTCTCTTACCCTATATATGAAATATAAAGAGAGAAAGTATTCGATTCATGTCAAAAATTCGATGTCAAGATTTTGATGGATCTTCAAGTTTTATTTTTTCACAATCGATTATTTTTCCAATAATCGAACACCCCCTAGACAGAAGTACTGCCAGTCCCAGCTAGGGCAGCTCGTAGTCGCCATCCACGTACCCACAAGATGTGGGTCCCTGAGCTGGCAACAGTGCTTTTATTAAAGGATTAATTACAAATTAATAATAAGAACACTTTTAATGAGATTCGACCTTGCTATTTTTTTGATAATTTCATTTATATTTGGTCGTAAAAATGGCAATGCTACTCTCATATCGACTTCTACATTTAACAGTCTCTATCTTTTTTCGTTTGGTTTTCTTTCATTTAAACTTTGCTCGTTATAAAAAAATGCATTATAATTTTTACTATATACATTTCTAAGAATTTAGCGGCACACCAAAGTGCCGCGGTTGAGAATCACTTGTTTAGATTTTCAAATAAATAATCAAAATAATTTTTTTTAAACAATAATCACAACTTTTCATAGACTTAAACAAAAAATTAATTAATTAAAATCCTCAACCTGTTTTGGAGTTTATTTTCCATTTCGTTATTTAATGTAGGCCCAAGGTGCATTCAAATTTAACCCTAGAACGCAAAACCAGGGCCTTTCAGGCCCGGTCACTCCGTTTTTTCTCAATAACTCTCAGAAAAAGCTTCTTATAAATTTCAAGTTTTTAGTATTCCTCCATTTATTCAGAATAAAGGTATTTTTAAAGGGTTTTTCAAAAAAAAAAATCTTTTTATGCCTTATTTTTTCTTCCGAACCACTTTACAAACACAAAGTCACAAGGAGGGCCTCCCAGGCCCTTTGGGTTTCTGGGTATTTAAAACACTTTGAATGACAACCTATTATGTATTATGTATTTAAATATTTAAAATTGTCATGTTCTTTTTTAAATAATAAAATAAATATTGTCAAATTCTTTATTAATTTTGAAAAAATCAAGAAAACTGTCAGTTTCATCTCGACTTTCGTATCTCAAAGCTTCTCTATATTTTTGAGATTATATCTTCTGATAACATTCAAGAATGCTTTTACTTTCTCTTAACTATATATGTAATTATATAGAAAGTATTAGATTCATGTCAAAAATTCAATGTCGAGATTTTGATGGATATACACGTTTTGAGGTCCCCTGAGTCCAAAAAAGTTGTTTTTGCAACTTGGTCTGTTTGTGAACAAAATATCTAAAGAATGAAAAGAGCTAGGGGATTTAAATGTTATCGAAGATTATTCTTAAAAAAAAAAAAAATAAAATAAAATACAGTATAGAGGATCACATTACTGAAGAAAATAATGAAAATTCAAGCAATGAAGATATTGATCAAAAAAAAAATATTTATATTCTTTACGGAAATTTACACCTGACTCATAATTTCTGTTTCAATACTCCATTTTTTATTGGAAAAGATACTTTAGAAAAGATAAAAAATGTATTCCAGCTGAATTTTTACCTATTAGAAAAAAAAACACTTTTTCGATTTACTCTCAAATTTGCGCTTGTCTCTTATGTGCCTAAAAAAGGAAGTATGTTTTACTCTTGTCGAGTATATATCATTCAGACAATATTGGTATTGTTTATGAACATGCCCAAAAACCAGAAATTATTATTTATTATAATCAATCGAAAGGAGCAGTAGATATTTTGGATAAAATGACAAACACTCATACGGTATTATAGCCTAGCTGCAAAAGAAAAACAAATCATTGGCTGTTGGCCGTTTTCGGAAATTGTATTGGGGCATGTGCAATTGCATCAATGATCATTTATTTTAATTTAAAACACAAATCTCATGTTAATTTCCAAAAAAAACACCTCCGAAGAAAATTTTTTGTTGAATTGAGCGAGGAATTAATTTGCGATCACATAAAAAGAAGATCGATACAAGGACTACAGAAATCAATTAGAAGGGTAATTGAGGAAGTACCCCCCTCAATGTCAAAATAAAATTTTGATCTTAAAAAACCTACAAGAAGAAGATGTTATTTGTGTCCAACTAAAATAAACAGAAAACAAAAATAACAAGTCTGCTGTAAAAGAAATATTTGAAGTGGTCATTGTACTAAAAAAATTATATGTAAAAGATGTTTTTAAAATAAAAACCTTAAAATTATGAATAAAATATTGATTAGTTATATATTTTTATAAATTTTAAAAATAAATTAATGAACAAAAATTAATATAATTATTCAAAAATGTGTTGAAATACCCATTAAACATATAGTGGGCCTGAGAGGCCCTCCTTGTGACTTTGCGTTTCCAAAAAAAGCTTGTGCATTCAAATTTAATCGAGCGAGGGGAATGGAAAAATACACTAGTGAGTGGGCCGATTGGGTTGCCTATCTCCCAGGCTTTTAGACAAAACTAACCTTGGCTTGTTCCTTAAGCCGATTGAATTCCTCGGCTGGCAAAACTTTATGGTACAAATTGGGTTCCTTGCTTGGGACCACCAACTCCCTGGGGCCGTCCAAATCGTTGATGATGACCACCTCTTTGCCTTCGAGAGCTCGTCTTCCTGGCTGACAGCAGGGCGGTCTCAGGTCATGTTTGATCTCCTTCTCAAAGCAGGGATTCAATAAATCGCCACGGGCAATCGGCGACGCTGTCGACATGCGACCCATTTTTGGTAAACAACGATTATGTGCAATTTTAGCCATCCTATAAATTACAAAACGAAAAATCAATTAAAAGTGTAATAATAATCATTTATTCATTATTCTTATAAAGTAAGATTGTTTACAATAAAATGGTGAGTAGAATGTGTGAGGAGGCGATTGGTCTAGGGAATAAAGCAGTTAAGCTTATAATTCTGAGTTGGAGACAACTCGAGTTCAAATCCACCTCATGACAAAAAATTATCCAACTCTTTTTGAAATGCCTCCTCCTCCTGAGGAAGGAAACGGGAACCCACCTCAGTATTATTCCCATGAAAGTTACTCCTCAGAGTAACCACAACGTGTCAGGGCTGACACTAATGATTGCATAGAGTATAGAATGTGTGATGCCCTATGGCTAACAAGGCCAGAGGGAAAATAATTTAAAAATATTGATTCTAGGAGAGGGACGGGAGCCTTCCCGGGACGCACCAGCCAAGTAAAAAATAAAATACGTTATATTCTGTCGCCGACGTTTCGAACGCTAGTCGCACTCACCTTCAGGGCCAGCAGAATTGTCAAAAATTGCCCTGAAGATGAGTGCGACTAGCGCTCGAAACGTCGGCGACAGAATATAACGTTTTTTATTTTTACTTGGCTGCTGCGTCCCGGGAAGGCTCCTTCCGTCCTCTCCTAATTGAATATCTACAGCCATCAAACTCAACAATTCATCAATTGATTCTAGAGTTTATTAATCGCGATTTTTTTATTTATTCTATTAGAGTTTTTCTTTCTGCACAAATTGAAATCACATTTAGTCTGATCTGATTAGCCGTTCGGAATCTACAATGATTTAAACCTTCAAATAAGAATTTCCTCACACGGTAAAATGAAATAATAGAAAGAAAATAAATAGTGAAATCTTTAGCTGAAGAAGCATTCTTTCTAAGTGCATATTCAGAATAATTATACCTCTTAAGACATAAGAGTTATTCGAGCCATTCGTGTGTTTTTATCCAACTTTTTCGTGCATGCCTCCCTATTCGGCTCCTCTACCTGCATTGTACGACGTTTTCATGTCAAAAAAAAAAAAAAATGAAATGGTGCAATTCCCAAAAAAATATTTTCCTTTAAACGAAAGTCCTGAAGAACATTAAAAATTGATTTTGTTTGTTTAGTATTTTTCTCCTTAGATCCCAGTATGATTATACCGGCACTTTATTTAGGAAGTTCTGGGCGTTTGCAAATTTGAAACTCTTTTCTCAGGGAAAAAGTTCAAAACTGAGGCGAAAAATTAATGAATTGTTTTTTTTATCGACTAAGAACCAATGTCACAAATATTAACCTGTAATAAATCAATTTGTGGCAGTCAGGCAATCAGTAACAAGAGCTTTTATTATAATTATTATGTCGAAGTTACACTTGAGACCTACCAACTTTATTAAAACAAGGCACATGGAAAAGAGATTATTAATCTTTTTCAATCTCTTTGGTGATCCCTGTTGGAAATGCTCCAAGTAAAAATGAGCACTCTGATTAAAACTTGGTTGTTTAGAAAAGTATTTATTGTATTACTGCTATTGTATTTCTAGTATTAAATTTAATTTATTGTAATATATATGATGGATGGTAATTTTAGTTTTTTCTAATTTATATGTTGTAAATTAAGATGTTAATACCTCTGCAACTACATACTTAAATATTTCATATATAGGGTAAGAGAAAGTAAAAATGTATCACTTTGCAATTGGCCAAATGGTTTCCCGACGGTCATTTAAATAAATAAATAAAAAAAAAATTTAATTTTCTCTCTATCTCTAAAACTAGAGCAGATGAAGGAAAAACTGATAGTATTTTTGTAGCCACTAGCTACCCATTTTTCCAGGAATCGCTCTAAATACCTTGAAACCAAAATCTCTGTTGACCCTATTATTGATATTTCACAAATAATACGACAAAAAAATTTTAAACGTTTTATTAAAGACATTCTAGTTTTTTTTGTTGTTTTTTTTTTACGATGGCGACCTTATTGCAGAGACAAATTTAAAGTTCACCTAGCTACGCCACAATAAAGAAAAAAAAAACGAAGAAATTCCAAGAAGAAAAGAAAACAAGTTCAAGTCGTTGTAATCTTCAATTTCTCTCATTTGCGTGTTTGTTCTATTCAAATTAACTCTTTTAAACACTATTTGACGACAAGCATAATCATCATTTGACCTCAGAGAGTCAAACATTTTTTTTCACATCACGCAAGATAAAAGAAAAAAACAAAGCTATTAGTAAGCGTTTAAAAGAGAAGTTAAATAAATCGACTTGTCTATTGAAATATCGTTTAAATATCCTATAATTTGACATTTGTCGACATTTTAATGCCTATAATTAGAGATATGCCTAAAAGGTTATTTCTCTAATTAAAGTCACTATTTACATCTAAATACCTCAACTACTGTATTCAATTTCTTCGAAAAGAAAATCTTATCCGACTTAGAAAGTTTGGGGTAATACTAATAATTTCAAATGGGTGTTAGGAAGTCATTCAACTAAAAAAAAAAAAAATGAGAGCGTTAATTCCACTCTCTTTTGGATTGAATTACATTGAACAAATTAGGCAAATATAAGTTTGTCTTTTGTTAAAGTCAGGGCCGTGTTCTTTGGTGTTGTGGCGATTGAAGCCTGCCGACTCTACCGAACCTCCAAAAAAATTCATTGTGTGGTTTTATGAAAGCACGATGCAAGTGAAACTTTTTTTTCGGATCGTAGGCGTTTAACTGAAAATTTTCAGAAAATTATTCAATTAAGGGAATTAAAATCGCGTTTTTAATCTTAACTTAATAATTGGAAAATGGGAAATCAATAGACGCATGTTAAAAACTGAGAACAATATTTATTTAGTAATTGAAGATTTGAATCATTTTAAATTATTTTAAAAAATTATATTTTATCAATTTAAAAATTGAATAATTAAATCTCACAATTATTTTTTATAATTCGTCATATATATTAAAAAAATAAATTTCAATTTTCTTATTTTTATCGTCACTGCTTGTGACGTCATGGCTTGCAACATCACAGTTTGTTCCGGAACATGCTGATAGAAGAGCGGAAAAATTTGACTTTATAAAAAGAATCGAATGGGATTAGTGTTGTATAGATATATTACGAATTAAAATTTCGAGTGAAAAAGGACCTCGAAACAACCATTTATCAGCCCCCCCCCCCCCCCCTCTTTCTTTTTTTTTTTCATCACTGGAACAAATCTTTTAAAACATACTGATCGTAATAAACAGGGATGGGCAAAATCCTTCACAAAGGATTAGTGAACTGATCCTAGATGATTTGGATCCTTCCCAAAAAAAGAATTTTGATCCAGATTCGGAAATCTTGGATAGGATCGAATTTTCGGATTTAAATTCTAAAGGATCGCGAACAGTGGCGTCATCTCAACTTTTTTCTAGGGGGGGGCAAACATTTTTTACTCAAATTTGGTCAAAAGATATTTAATTTAATTAATTTTGTGCAGTTTATATATACTCGTAGATATATTTTGAAATATTTTATTTGAGAATCTATATATAATAATTGCAGAGTGTCTGTCCGTCCATTTTTCACGCTCTGTTTGACCAACTTCCCGTTGGAATTTTGAAACGAAATTTTGCAATCTTATAGAGGACAGAGTCCCGGAAAAATACTTCGGGTCCCGAAATTCCTAAAACTTTTCGATTTATTAATTCCTAAAGTTACGATTTCTCCCATAGGAAATGTATAGAGAAATATTTAAGTATTCTTTGCAGTTGTGTATTCTATGGAAGTAAACAGTCCTCAAGGAGGCACTGGATTGGAATACGAAGTAAGAATAATTTTCTTTTCATAATTAAGAAAAGGCGGGGCCCTCGGGGCTTGGTATAGGGGTTAACATGCTAACCTCGTGTTCCAAAAGTCCCGGGTTCGGACCCCAGGCAGTCCGATGATTTTATTTAAGCCATTTGGATACCAAAGGCGGGCGGCGCGACTAGTAATATATAATTTTATAAAAATCAGAGGCCAAATGTCCCCCAAATGACGCTACTGATCGCGAACCTGCCCATCTCAGGTAATTAAGTAATTTGTGTCCACGCAGCGCAAGAAATTTATTATTAACAAAATTGATATTCAGGGCACAAAAGGGAATATGAAAAAAAAATGAGATAAAATTTCAAAAGGGTAGATAGAGAGAATAGAAGCAAAGAAGAATTGAAAAAATTGTTTTAACGCCACATGCGGATGTCAGGTAAAGTAGAAAGACAAAAAGTTTGCAATTTTGTTGTTGTTGCTTGTTTATCTTAACCTCATTGGTTAAAATGAATATATTTTGTTAATTTTATTCCGATTCATTCTAATTATTGGAGTGAAGCTAAGCACAATCACAGAGAAAGAAATAAAATTGAAAACTTACTTGGGTAGAGGATGAGATTTCAGATAGATCTCTTGGACTGAGCGAGAAAGAGAGAGATAGAGGTTCAGAATGAAAAAAAAAACATTTGTTTATTTATCCATGTTGTTGTTGTTGGTGCCGGCGTTGCCAAGGGCAAGCGGATCAATTGAATAGGGGGAGAGGCGGAGGCGGATCCATCTCCTTTTTTATTAATATTTGTACTAGTCATTATGATTAAGTCCATTAAGGCCTGGCAATGGAGAAGAGCAAGTCACCACAATCGTTGCGGTTAAGCAACGCCAAGCGCGGATTGGTGACCCTGACCAATCAGTGCCACCCGGTAGCCATCGATACTAATGTATTTAAATAAATTGGTAACCCCTAATGGGCCCTCGGGGCTTGGTGTAGGGGGTAGCGTGCTAACCTTCTATACCAAACGTCGCGGGTTCCGACCCCAGGCAGTCCGATTATTTTATTTAAGCCAATTGGATACCAAATGGCTTAAATAGACTCCCCAAAAGATATTTTAATTACTAACGGTTATCGTAGAAGTCTTATATGGCCTAAGTTGCCAAGAAGACTGTGTGAATGTGTGAGTGAGTGTGAGTGTAAATGAGAAAAAAGTGTGAGTGTTTAAAAAAGAAAAAAAACCCTAATGGCCTCTGTACCGAAAAGGGTTTTGGAAAATTAAACAAAAAAGTCCATTTTCATTTTCAAATCACAAATACAGGCATAATAAAGAGAGATTTTTAAAAGGCTGTTAAGGTGCGCGTCTCGAAAAGCCGTTTGAAGTTGATTCAGTACCGAGTTACTCGAGACGGCAAGAGATGGCGTTAGCTTATCCCATAGGAATACAAGGGATTTATTCCATTTCATTTTAAAGATCCCAGCTAATTAATTAAGGGTAGAAAATTAATTATTTTTTAACACAATGATTACTAATTTAATTATCTATAAGATATAGAGCGGATTTTTAAAAATATCTTTTCT
>JAKCPI010018634.1:0-10708 GCA_023213315.1 Euborellia annulipes | reverse complement strand
CAAATGTAAAATGCAAGGTCAAAAATGAATAAGGGAATCCACAGCACTGACAAAAGGCCAAGCTCTATACAAAACAAAGCCATCACCTTCTCCACTGTGGTTCCTTTATACCCCCAACCTATCCAGAAAAGAAACCGTAACATTCAACCGACTAAGAATCAATCATACAAGACGCGCAGCCCACTTGAACAGGTTTTTTATAATTCCGTCGCCAAATTGCAAGTGCGGATCTACTCTACAGCGGGAAATACAGCCTAACTTTCGAGATCCTCCATCCCTCAATGAAATTATTAAGAGCCGAACAGAAACAATAGTCAAAAGCCGCCGAAAGCTTCCTAGAAGAATCTGAAATAGGGTAAAATGAGAGATGCAGCTAAGGTTATTTCTTTATTCGATTAATTCACACTACGTTCGGGTTCCGTGTTTGAACCATCCTTCTTTCGCCAGCTCTGAGGATGGTTCAAACATGGAACAGAAACGTCAGCTGTGTGAATTGATCGAATAAGGAAATAACCTTAGCTGCATCTCTCATTTTTACCCTCTTATTAATATAACATCTCAGCTATAAATTGTTTATGAAATAGCCATATAGAGAGTTTTGCTATTCTATATTTCATAGTCTTTTGTTATATCATGTTTTTTGTCTAGTCTATATATTGGTGGTGTTTTTGTATAATTTTTATTTGCATATTAAGGTGTGTATTGATATTCTATTTTATTATGTTTTTTGTATAATATTTATATTTGTAGACTATTTGTTTTGTATTACCATATTATTTGTATTAACTGTTTTTGTATCGCCTGCTGAGAATGCTGAGTGGCGAAAGTCCGAAATTCAACAATTGGAGAAAAGGCCTTTGAAAGTTTATACTAGGGTCCGACCGAAACAAGATTTTCAGCCGAAACCGAAACCGAAACAGAAACTTGTATTTCCTATAAAAAATTATTATTATTTTACCTTTTTTTTTTTTAAATTTTTTCCGCCCTGCGGAAAATTTTTTTTCCCCTCCCGTGAAAATCATTTTACCTTTTTTTTTTGCATTCGAGTCTCATCCCATATATTTTCAGACTCAGAGTTTCGGCCGGCCGAAAGTTTCGGCTACTTTTTGGCCGAAACCGAAACTACGGCCGAAACCAGGATTTTTGGCCGAAACTGAATATTCGGTCGGTTCCTAGTTTATACCCCAGCCCTAGTATTTAACAAAAGAATAGGCCAGAATCAATAGCAAAGAATGGAAATATTTGCCATTCAAAAGAGAAGACGTTTTAACAATGTTTGCCAGGGTCTAAAATTGAATTTTCAGACTTTCGCCACTCAGCATTCTCAGCAGGCGATATATAGGTACATTTATTTTGTAAAAAAAATTCTGTAAACCGGAGAGCCCTATGCCCTAGGGCTTGAAGGGTGAAATAAAAAAAAACTTGAGATTTATAAATAAATAACACTGAATAGTAACTCTATTATATTTACCGGATAAGTTCTCTCTCTTGAAGTTGAGCTTCTCTGATTGCATAGCATTTAGTTTCAAGGATCAACGAATTGGCCTCTTTGATTTCATCCTGCTGCTCCTGGCGCAATTCATTTGCTCTTTTTAATGTGTACTCAGCACGTTTCTGTGCATCTATTTCAATCTAAAAAATAAAATGTTATAACACCTGCCTCCCTGGATTCCATTTCATCCTCGATATATCCTCATTTTAAATAAATTATTGACTTGCCACCAACTTGTTTAGTTTATTTTCTATAGAACACCCCATATATTTTTGTTGAAAACTTAGATGCACTTGTTACAACCGGTTTTACGTAAAGTTTATTTTTTTGTTAATAGAATGAATTGAGAGCTTGCCTCTGTCAGTTTGACGCCCCTTTCCATTCGCTGTTGCATTTCTTTCGCTCTTTCTTTGCGTTGTTTACACTCATCTTGTAAACGAATTCGACGTGCCTCTTCGACCTCTCGGATGGCTACTTTCTCTTCAAATGTCAATACCTGGAGAAATCATATCATATTAGAAGATTGCGTAAAGAATGAACTAGGTGATTTAATTATCTCAATCAATCATACGTTGTTAATAGAATATCTTGATAAAATCTCCTAAAATGCTCGCATAGCTGATCATAAACATTTCTAACTTCTCGACGACCTACCTCATTGACTCTTCAACATCCTAAGTATTAATTCATAAAAAAAAATTATTTAAATCGTAAATTTCACTCAGGACTTATCTGTAAAGAAGATTTTTGATGTGAAAAAGCACATCAGACAATTTTGTTTGAGCAAGAGGAAATAATGAAAATTGTATCTTTTTTACATATGCACAAATCATTTCATTTTCAATAGTATATACAGGTCATTCAGAAAACTCATAGCTAGGAGCAAAATATATCACTGTGTCCTTCGTGTGAACATGCCACTTTAACCGATCTGGTAATTTCAGATAGCTGATTATTAGCTTGTTCTAAAAAACGGAACACTTGAAAAATCGGATATAAATAAAGGACTAAACGGGGAGGATGAAATGGGGATGTGTTATGAGCCACAGAGAAGGGGTATAGAGGTCCAAAACAGAGAGCTCTTCTCTTACACAAAAGGATGCCATTGTCAATATTGTTCAAATATTTTATACATGCCACAACAAAATCCATGTGTGCTTTTTAACAATATTTGGGCCGACGGGGCGTGGTGTAGAGGTTAGCGTGCTAACCTCATATACCAAACGTCGCGGGTTCGGACCCCAGGCAGTCCGATGATTTTGTTTAAGCCATCTGGATACCAGATGGCTTAAATAAAAATGCCTGGACCCTAGTATACATAAATTCATAAATAACGGTTATCGTAAATGTCTTATATGGCCTGAGCTGCCGAAGAAGACAGTGTGAATGTGTGTGTGAGTGTGAGTGTGAATGAGAAAAAAGTGTGAATGTTTTTGAAAAAAAAAAAAAAACAATCTTTGGTCCCAAAGAAGGACGCGATTGGCGTCCGAAACGTCGACCAAAAGAAATTAAAATAGTTTTTTATTCTCCTGGCTGCAAATCCATTTCCCTCCCTCATTCCCTCATCCTCATCCCCCCATCCAGAAATCCCGAAAAATTATAATTAAAGAGAAACATGGTGATAAAATTTAAAAAAACTCTTAGAAATTATAAAAAAAAATAATTTATATTCTTTGAGAGAGGAAGTAGAGGGGAGGGGGATGGTTTCGTCTCGGAACATCCCCCCCCCCCCGAAAAAATTTCTGGCTACGCCTCTGAGGAGAGAGTTAAGTGGTTATAAGTTTTGATCGTATATGGCTGTGAACTATTAATGATAAGAGAATAGTTAAAACATGAAAATATTAATATATGAATCTCGTATTATGTATGATGATACAGAGTTCGAAATTGTCCGTTTAATAAATTCCATTCATATAATATTATATATAAGTTCCGTTGTTATAAAATTAATTTTAAGAAGATCTAATGTTTATATTTAGATAAGTAGAGATTATTTTTATATTACTTCTAATTATTTTTTAAATTCATTAGGCTAATTAGCCGAAATCTTTTGTTCAACGAGTCTATTTTACTCAATAGAGGTTATATTCCTGGCTCCTACCCTCCACATCACGTCTCAAAGTGGATAAGGACAAATATTCAATCACTGTAGTTTTCCATTTTTATTTAAAATTAAAACAAGCAAAATTCAGCTCTCTGAACTTACCAGATAGATTAATTTATGGCGTGTTCGCATGAAGGACGGACGTTCCAACAACAATATATTTTTGCTACTAAGCAATACATGAGCTTTCTGAATAACCTTTATAGTAAGTAGTCTACTATCAATCCCATGAGTAAATATTTTAATATATAGACATATAATAACAAAGATTACCATTTATGTAGATGACAGGCTTATAAAATTTTATAGTTTTGTTCTAATGAATAAAAAAAACTATTAAGATTAATTAATTATCATTAATATATTCATATTTTTTTTTAGTAGAGTGACGAAACATTATTAAATATTTCAAAGAGTACAACAACAGAAAGCCAGTTTGACTAAATTATATACCTACCATTATAATCTATAATTATATAATTTGGGTGGAAAAAACCCAACAAGGCAAGTCCTTTCTTAGAATTTAATAATGCACTTCACCGCAGAGTTCATCATGCATATGGAGTGAGCCACTAAACACTAAAAATTCAATTTAACGAGGAGAGATAAAATGAAAGTGTCAATTAATCCCTAATAGATAGCGCATGTTTAAACTGCTTGAGTGAAGAACAATGTTGTTAAGCAAGGCCAAATAAAGCTTAACGTCGGATGGACGATCCAAAGCATGGGGTTAAACAAATATTTGTGAAATTACAAACTCTATGGCCTTTTGCTGAATGTTTAGTTCAGTGATTCTCAACCTTTTTTTTGTCGCAACACTCTTTTAACGATTTCAAAATTTGGCGGCATACAAAGAAAAAAAAGATAAGTTTAAAAGTTGTTCACTGACATATAATACACTGTGTAAAATAGAATATGATAATAATTTTGAATGTAAAATAAAATAATATGTACTACAAAAACAACAGTGCGTTTATTCTTCTTTCTTTGCCTGATTATTTCCGCGGTGCGGGGTCGACGGAATTTGTCTTTCATGGGTTTTTGCGACCGAGAAGGAATAGAACAAGCCGGTCCGTCGAACGGTCTGACGAATGTTAAAAATATAGAAGGGAAGAGACTGACAGGTAAAGGACAGAAGAAGAGCTGCGCAAAATAATCGATTAATCGATTGTTCATCGATTAATTCCTTAAAAAATAATCGATTATTTTTACTTTCTCTTACTCTATAGGCCTATATGAAATATATAGAGAGAAAGTATTCGATTCATATAAAAAATTCGATGTCAAGATTTTGATGGATCTTCACGTTTTATTTTTTCATAATCGAACACTCCTAGACAGAAGTACTGCCAGTCCCAGCTAGGGCAGCTCGTAGTCGCCATCCACGTACCCACAAGATGTGGGTCCCTGAGCTGGCAACAGTGCGTTTATTAAAGGATTAATTACAAATTAATAATAAGAACACTTTTAATGAGATTCGACCTTGCTGTTTTTTTGATAATTTCATTTATATTTGGTCGTAAAAATGGCAATGCTACTCTCATATCGACTTCTACATTTAACAGCCTCTATCTTTTTTCGTTTGGTTTTCTTTCATTTAAACTTTGCTCGTAATAAAAAAATGCATTATAATTTTTACTATATACATTTCTAAGAATTTAGCGGCACACCAAAGTGCCGCGGTTGAGAATCCTTTGTTTAGATTTTCAAATAAATAATCAAAATAATTTTTTTTAATCAATAATCACAACTTTTCATAGACTTAAACAAAAAAATAATTAATTAAAATCCTCAACCTGTTTTGGAGTGTATTTTCCATTTCGTTATTTAATGTAGGCCCAAGGTGCATTCAAATTTAATCGAGCGAGGGGAATGGAAAAATACACTAGTGAGTGGGCCGATTGGGTTGCCTATCTCCCAGGCTTTTAGACAAAACTAACCTTGGCTTGTTCCTTAAGCCGATTGAATTCCTCGGCTGGCAAAACTTTATGGTACAAATTGGGTTCCTTGCTTGGGACCACCAACTCCCTGGGGCCGTCCAAATCGTTGATGATGACCACCTCTTTGCCTTCGAGAGCTCGTCTTCCTGGCTGACAGCAGGGCGGTCTCAGGTCATGTTTGATCTCCTTCTCAAAGCAGGGATTCAATAAATCGCCACGGGCAATCGGCGACGCTGTCGACATGCGGCCCATTTTTGGTAAACAACGATTATGTGCAATTTTAGCCATCCTATAAATTACAAAACGAAAAATCAATTAAAAGTGTAATAATAATCATTTATTCATTATTCTTATAAAGTAAGATTGTTTACAATAAAATGGTGAGTAGAATGTGTGAGGAGGCGATTGGTCGAGGGAATAAAGCAGTTAAGCTTATAATTCTGAGTTGGAGACAACTCGAGTTCAAATCCACCTCATGACAAAAAATTATCCAACTCTTTTTGAAATGCCTCCTCCTCCTGAGGAAGGAAACGGGAACCCACCTCAGTATTATTCCCATGAAAGTTACTCCTCAGAGTAACCACAACGTGTCAGATCTGACACTAATGATTGCATAGAGTATAGAATGTGTGATGCCCTATGGCTAACAAGGCCAGAGGGAAAATAATTTAAAAATATTGATTCTAGGAGAGGACGGGGAGCCTTCCCGGGACGCACCAGCCAAGTAAAAATAAAATACGTTATATTCTGTCGCCGACGTTTCGAACGCTAGTCGCACTCACCTTCAGGGCAAGCAGAATTGTCAAAAATTGCCTTGAAGATGAGTGCGACTAGCGCTCGAAACGTCGGCGACAGAATATAACGTTTTTTATTTTTACTTGGCTGGTGCGTCCCGGGAAGGCTCCCTCCCGTCCTCTCCTAATTGAATATCTACAGCCATCAAACTCAACAATTCGTCAATTGATTCTAGAGTTTATTAATCGCGATTTTTTTATTTATTCTATTAGAGTTTTTCTTTCTGCACAAATTGAAATCACATTTAGTCTGATCTGATTAGCCGTTCGGAATCTACAATGATTTAAACCTTCAAATAAGAATTTCCTCACACGGTAAAATGAAATAATAGAAAGAAAATAAATAGTGAAATCTTTAGCTGAAGAAGCATTCTTTCTAAGTGCATATTCAGAATAATTATACCTCTTAAGACATAAGAGTTATTCGAGCCATTCGTGTGTTTTTATCCAACTTTTTCGTGCATGCCTCCCTATTCGGCTCCTCTACCTGCATTGTACGACGTTTTCATGTCAAAAAAAAAAAAAATGAAATGGTGCAATTCACAAAAAAATATTTTCCTTTAAACGAAAGTCCTGAAGAACACTAAAAATTGATTTTGTTTGTTTAGTATTTTTCTCCTTAGATCCCAGTATGATTATACCGGCACTTTATTTAGGAAGTTCTGGGCATTTGCAAATTTGAAACTCTTTTCTCAGGGAAAAAGTTCAAAACTGAGGCGAAAAATTAATGAATTGTTTTTTTTTTATCGACTAAGAACCAATGTCACAAATATTAACCTGTAATAAATTTGTGGCAATTTGTGGCAGTCAGGCAATCAGTAACAAGAGCTTTTATTATAATTATTATGTCGAAGTTACACTTGAGACCTACCAACTTTATTAAAACAAGGCACATGGAAAAGAGATTATTAATCTCTTCAATCTCTTTGGTGATCCCTGTTGGAAATGCTCCAAGTAAAAATGAGCACTCTGATTAAAACTTGGTTGTTTAGAAAAGTATTTATTGTATTACTGCTATTGTATTTCTAGTATTAAATTTAATTTATTGTAATATATATGATGGATGGTAATTTTAGTTTTTTCTCATTTATATGTTGTAAATTAAGATGTTAATACCTCTGCAACTGCATACTTAAATATTTCATATATAGGGTAAGAGAAAGTAAAAATGTATCACTTTGCAATTGGCCAAATGGTTTCCCGACGGTCATTTAAATAAATAAATAAAAAAAATTTAATTTTCTCTCTATCTCTAAAACTAGAGCAGATGAAGGAAAAACTGATAGTATTTTTGTAGCCACTAGCTACCCATTTTTCCAGGAATCGCTCTAAATACCTTGAAACCAAAATCTCTGTTGACCCTATTATTGATATTTCACAAATAATACGACAAAAAAAATTTTAAACGTTTTATTAAAGACATTCTAGTTTTTTTGTTGTTTTTTTTTTACGATGGCGACCTTATTGCAGAGACAAATTTAAAGTTCACCTAGCTACGCCACAATAAAGAAAAAAAAAAACGAAGAAATTCCAAGAAGAAAAGAAAACAAGTTCAAGTCGTTGTAATCTTCAATTTCTCTCATTTGCGTGTTTGTTCTATTCAAATTAACTCTTTTAAACACTATTTGACGACAAGCATAATCATCATTTGACCTCAGAGAGTCAAACATTTTTTTTTCACAACACGCAAGATAAAAAGAAAAAAAAACAAAGCTATTAGTAAGCGTTTAAAAGAGAAGTTAAATAAATCGACTTGTCTATTGAAATATCGTTTAAATATCCTATAATTTGACATTTGTCGACATTTTAATGCCTATAATTAGAGATATGCCTAAAAGGTTATTTCTCTAATTAAAGTCACTATTTACATCTAAATACCTCAACTACTGTATTCAATTTCTTCGAAAAGAAAATCTTATCCGACTTAGAAAGTTTGTGGGTAATATTAATAATTTCAAATGGGTATTAGGAAGTCATTCAACTAAAAAAAAAAAAAATGAGAGCGTTAATTCCACTCTCTTTTGGATTGAATTACATTGAACAAATTAGGCAAATATAAGTTTGTCTTTTGTTAAAGTCAGGGCCGTGTTCTTTGGTGTTGTGGCGATTGAAGCCTGCCGACTCTACCGAATCTCCAAAAAAATTCATTGTGTGGTTTTATGAAAGCACGATGCAAGTGAAACTTTTTTTTCGGATCGTAGGCGTTTAACTGAAAATTTTCAGAAAATTATTCAATTAAGGGAATTAAAATCGCGTTTTTAATCTTAACTTAATAATTGGAAAATGGGAAATCAATAGAGGCATGTTAAAAACTGAGAACAATATTTATTTAGTAATTGAAGATTTGAATCATTTTAAATTATTTTAAAAAATTATATTTTATCAATTTAAAAATTGAATAATTAAATCTCACAATTATTTTTTTATAATTCGTCATATATATTAAATTTCAATTTTCTTATTTTTATCATCACTGCTTGTGACGTCATGGCTTGCAACATCACAGTTTGTTCCGGAACATGCTGATAGAAGAGCGGAAAAATTTGACTTTATAAAAAAGAATCGAATGGGATTAGTGTTATAGATATATTACGAATTAAAATTTCGAGTGAAAAAGGACCTCGAAACAACCATTTATCAGCATCACTGGA
Organism: Euborellia annulipes; assembly: GCA_023213315.1. Lineage (NCBI taxonomy): Eukaryota > Metazoa > Arthropoda > Insecta > Dermaptera > Anisolabididae > Euborellia > Euborellia annulipes. The sequence goes on along the minus strand of JAKCPI010018634.1, from coordinate 1,727 downwards.
ACAAATCTTTTAAAACATACTGACCGTAATAAACAGGGATTGGCAAAACCCTTCACAAAGGATTAGTGAACTGATCCTAGATGATTTGGATCCTTCCCAAAAAAGAATTTTGATCCAGATTCGGAAATCTTGGATAGGATCGAATTTTCGGATTTAAATTCTAAAGGATCGCGAACAGTGGCGTCATCTCAACTTTTTCTAGGGGGGGGGGGGCAAACATTTTTTACTCAAATTTGGCCAAAAGATATTTAATTTAATTAATTTTGTGCAGTTTATATACTCGTAGATATATTTTGAAATATTTTATTTGAGAATCTATATATAATAATTGCAGAGTGTCTGTCCGTCCATTTTTCACGCTCTGTTTGACCAACTTCCCGTTGGAATTTTGAAACGAAATTTTGCAATCTTATAGAGGACAGAGTCCCGGAAAAATACTCGGGTCCCGAAATTCCTAAAACTTTTCGATTTATTAATTCCCAAAGTTACGATTTCTCCCATAGGAAATGTATAGAGAAATATTTAAGTATTCTTTGCAGTTGTGTATTCTATGGAAGTAAACAGTCTTCAAGGAGGCACTGGATTGGAATACGAAGTAAGAATAATTTTCTTTTCATAATTAAGAAAAGGCGGGGCCCTCGGGGCTTGGTGTAGGGGTTAACATGCTAACCTCGTGTTCCAAAAGTCCCGGGTTCGGACCCCAGGCAGTCCGATGATTTTATTTAAGCCATTTGGATACCAAAGGCGGGCGGCGCGACTAGTAATATATAATTTTATAAAAATCAGAGGCCAAATGCCCCCCAAATGACGCTACTGATCGCGAACCTGCCCATCTCAGGTAATTAAGTAATTTGTGTCCACGCAGCGCAAGAAATTTATTATTAACAAAATTGATATTCAGGGCACAAAAGGGAATATGAAAAAAAAATGAGATAAAATTTCAAAAGGGTAGATAGAGAGAATAGAAGCAAAGAAGAATTGAAAAAATTGTTTTAACGCCACATGCGGATGTCAGGTAAAGTAGAAAGACAAAAAGTTTGCAATTTTGTTGTTGTTGCTTGTTTATCTTAACCTCATTGGTTAAAATGAATATATTTTGTTAATTTTATTCCGATTCATTCTAATTATTGGAGTGAAGCTAAGCACAATCACAGAGAAAGAAATAAAATTGAAAACTTACTTGGGTAGAGGATGAGATTTCAGACAGATCTCTTGGATTGAACGAGAAAGACAGAGATAGAGGTTCAGAATGAAAAAAAAAAAAAACATTTGTTTATTTATCCATGTTGTTGTTGTTGGTGCCGGCGTTGCCAAGGGCAAGCGGATCAATTGAATAGGGGGAGAGGCGGAGGCGGATCCATCTCCTTTTTTATTAATATTTGTACTAGTCATTATGATTAAGTCCATTAAGGCCTGGCAATGGAGAAGAGCAAGTCACCACAATCGTTGCGGTTAAGCAATGCCAAGCGCGGAATTGGTGACCCTGACCAATCAGTGCCACCCGGTAGCCATCGATACTAATGTATTTAAATAAATTGGTAACCCCTAATGGGCCCTCGGATTTGGTGTAGGGGGGTTAGCGTGCTAACCTTCTATACCAAACGTCGCGGGTTCCGACCCCAGGCAGTCCGATGATTTTATTTAAGCCAATTGGATACCAAATGGCTTAAATAGACTCCCAAAAGATATATTCATTACAACGGTTATCGTAAAAGTCTTATATGCCC
>JAKCPI010018633.1:0-10278 GCA_023213315.1 Euborellia annulipes | reverse complement strand
AATGAATAAGGGAATCCACAGCACTGACAAAAGGCCAAGCTCTATACAACAAAGCCATCACCTTCTCCACTGTGGTTCCTTTATACCCCCAACCTATCCAGAAAAGAAACCGTAACATTCAACCGACTAAGAATCAATCATACAAGACGCGCAGCCCACCTGAACAGGTTTTTTATAATTCCGTCGCCAAAGTGCAAGTGCGGATCTACTCTACAGCGGGAAATACAGCCCTAACTTTCGAGATCCTCCATCCCTCAATGAAATGATTAAGAGCCGAACAGAAACAATAGTCAAAAGCCGCCGAAAGCTTCCTAGAAGAATCTGAAATAGGGTAAAAATGAGAGTGCAGTTAAGGTTATTTCTTTATTCGATTAATTCACACAGCTGACGTTTCGGTTCCGTGTTTGAACCATCCTTCTTTCGCCAGCTCTGGAGGATGGTTCAAACATGGAACAGAAACGTCAGCTGTGTGAATTGATCGAATAAAGAAATAACCTTAGCTGCATCTCTCATTTTTACCCTCTTATTAATATAACATCTCAGCTATAAATTGTTTATGAAATAGCCATATAGAGAGTTTTGCTATTCTATATTTCATAGTCTTTTGTTATATCATGTTTTTGTCTAGTCTATATATTGGTAGTGTTTTTTGTATAATATTTATTTGCATATTAAGGTTTGTATTGGCATTCTATTTTATTATGTTTTTGTATAATATTTATATTTGTAGACTATTTGTTTTGTATTACCATATTATTTGTATTAACTGTTTTTGTATCGCCTGCTGAGAATGCTGAGTGGCGAAAGTCCGAAATTCAACAATTGGAGAAAAGGCCTTTGAAAGTTTATACTAGGGTCCGACCGAAACAAGATTTTCAGCCGAAACCGAAACCGAAACAGAAACTTGTATTTCCTATAAAAAATTATTATTATTTTACCTTTTTTTTTTTTAAATTTTTTCCGCCCTGCGGAAAATTTTTTTCCCCTCCCGTGAAAATCATTTTACCTTTTTTTACTTTCTCGTACCCTATATATGAAATATATAGGAGAGAAAGTATTGCGATCATGTCAAAAATTCGATGTCGAGATTTTGATGGATATACATGTTTTGAGGTCCCCTGAGTCCAAAAAAGTGGGTCCCGCAAATTGGTCTGTGTGTGTGTGTGTGTGTGTGTGTGGACAGATTTTTTGCATTCGAGTCTCATCCCATATATTTTCAGACTCAGGTTTCGGCCGGCCGAAAGTTTCGGCTACTTTTTGGCCGAAACCGAAACTACGGCCGAAACCAGGATTTTTGGCCGAAACTGGCCGAAAATGAATATTCGGTCGGTTCCTAGTTTGTACCCCAGCCCTAGTATTTAACAAAAGAATAGGCCAGAATCAATAGCAAAGAATGGAAATATTTGCCATTCAAAAGAGAAGACGTTTTAACAATGTTTGCCAGGCTCTAAAATTGAATTTTCAGACTTTCGCCACTCAGCATTCTCAGCAGGCGATATATAGCTACATTTATTTTGTAAAAAAAAATTCTGTAAACCGGAGAGCCCTATGCCCTAGGGCTTGAAGGGTGAAATAAAAAAAAAACTTGAGATTTATAAATAAATAACACTGAATAGTAACTATTATATTTACCGGATAAGTTCTCTCTCTCTGAAGTTGAGCTTCTCTGATTGCATAGCATTTAGTTTCAAGGATCAACGAATTGGCCTCTTTGATTTCATCCTGCTGCTCCTGGCGCAATTCATTTGCTCTTTTTAATGTGTACTCAGCACGTTTCTGTGCGTCTATTTCAATCTAAAAAATAAAATGTTATAACACCTGCCTCTCTGGATTCCATTTCATCCTCGATATATCCTCATTTTAAATAAATTATTGACTTGCCACCAACTTGTTTAGTTTATTTTCTATAGAACACCCCATATATTTTTGTTGAAAACTTAGATGCACTTGTTACAACCGGTTTTACGTAAAGTTTATTTTTTTGTTAATAGAATGAATTGAGAGCTTGCCTCTGTCAGTTTGACGCCCCTTTCCATTCGCTGTTGCATTTCTTTCGCTTTTTCTTTGCGTTGTTTACACTCATCTTGTAAACGAATTCGACGTGCCTCTTCGGCCTCTCGGATGGCTACTTTCTCTTCAAATGTCAATACCTGAGAAATCATATCATATTAGAAGATTGCGTAAAGAACGAACTAGGTGATTTAATTATCTCAATCAATCATACGTTGTTAATAGAATATCTTGATAAAATCTCCTAAAATGCTCGCATAGCTGATCATAAACATTTAGCCTTCTCGTCGACCTACCTCATTGACTCTTCAACATCCTAATTATTAATTCATAAAAAAAAAAAAATTATATAAATTGTAAATTTCACTCATGGCTTATCTATAAAGAAGATTTTTGATGTGGAAAAACACATCAGACAATTTTGTTTGAGCAAGAGAAAATAATAATTGTATCTTTTTTACATATGCACAAATCATTTCATTTTCAATAGTATATACAGGACATTCAGAAAACTCATAGCTAGGAGCAAAAATATATCACTGTGTCCTTCGTGTGAACATGCCACTTTAACCGATCTGGTAATTTCAGATAGCTGATTATTAGCTTGTTTTAAAAAACGGAACACTTGAAAAATCGTGCTAGGATATAAATAAAGGACTAAACGAGGAGGATATTTAAGGATTTTGTGGGCATCTATGGTCATTTAGACCCCTTTCCTATTTATTTAAATTGATTGGTAACAAATTCAATTGAAACTAAAGAGCGGAAATCATAATTTCTTTAGATTACTAGTTTTTATAACATTGTGAATTTCTTCTCGGGGGGGGGGCGATCGCCCCCTCGCCCCCCCCCCTTTAATCCGCCCCTGGAATGACCTCTATAGTAAGTAGTCTACTATCAATCCCATGAGTAAATATTTTAATATATAGACATACTAGACGCAAAGCCCCGCCTTCGGCGGGGCTTTCCGTCTAGCCGGGGGCTGCGCCCCCTGGACCCCCTTGCTCGCCTACTTATATACATACCGGTACATACATTTTCCCTTTTTATTTTTATATATAGAGTTTATTTTAACGGTTAATTATTCATGAACTTAAGATTTTTTGTGAACAATATCCTTTCCGGGACTCTCCCGATACACAGACAAAAAATTTACGCCGATATTTTAGAATTCAAAATGTAAATAAATAAAAAAAAATCGTAAACATGGGTAAATATTTATATATTGTTACCATGGCAACCCTTTCTCCTAATTTTTATTTTTTTCTTATTTTAACGGTTAATTACTCATTAACTTATTGTTATTTGTGAATTAAAACCTGTCCGGGACTCTCACAAACATACACAGAAAATTTCATCATAATTGGTTCAGTCGTTTAGGAGGAGTTCAGTCACATACACACGTACAGAAGAATTATATATATAAAGATAATAACAAAGATTACCATTTATGTAGATGACAGGCTTATAAAATTTTATAGTTTTGTTCTAATGAATAAAAAAAACTATTAAGATTAATTAATTATCATTAATATATTCATATTTTTTTTTAGTAGAGTGACGAAACATTATTAAATATTTCAAAGAGTACAACAACAGAAAGCCAGTTTGACTAAATTATATACCTACCATTATAATCTATAATTATATAATTTGGGTGGAAAAAACCCAACAAGGCAAGTCCTTTCTTAGAATTTAATAATGCACTTCGCCGCAGAGTTCATCATGCATATGGAGTGAGCCACTAAACACTAAAAATTCAATTTAACGAGGAAAGATAAAATGAAAGTGTCAATTAATCCCTAATAGATAGCGCATGTTTAAACTGCTTGAGTGAAGAACAACGTTGTTAAGCAGGGTCAAGGAAAGCTTAACGTCGGATGGATGATCCAAAGCATGGGGTTTAACAAATATTTGTGAAATTACAAACTCTAATGGCCTTTGCTGAATGTTTAGATCAGTGATTCTCAACCTTTTTTTGTCGCAACACTCTTTTAACGATTTCAAAATTTGGCGGCAAACACACAAAAAAAAGAAGATAAGTTTAAAAGTTGTTCACTGACATATAATACACTGTGTAAAATAGAATATGATAATAATTTTGAATGTAAAATAAAATAATATGTACTAATACTGTAGTAGTATATAGTACTGTAATATGTACTACAAAAACAACAGTGCGTTTATTCTTCTTTCTTTGCCTGATTATTTCTGCGGTGCGGGGTCGGCGGAATTTGTCATTCATGGGTTTTTGCGACCGAGAAGGAATAGAACAGGCCGGTCCGTCGAACGGTCTGACGAATGTTAAAAATATAGAAGGGAAGTGACTGACAGGTAAAGGACAGAAGAAGAGCTGCGCAAAATAATCGATTAATCGATTGTTCATCGATTATTTCCTTAAAAAAATAATCGATTATTTAGATTAATCGATTATTTCGATTATTTTCGAGAAACATGCCTTTGAAAAGATGGGATGAAATAAAAAGTCAAATGATTTTCATGAGAGGGGAAAAAATGGAAATTTTACCAAAGGGAAAAAAAAAATCGATTATTTTTAACTTTCTCTTACCCTCTATATGAAATATAAAGAGAGAAAGTATTCGATTCATGTCAAAAATTCGATGTCAAGATTTTGATGGATCTTCACGTTTTATTTTTTCACAATCGATTATTTTTTCCCATAATCGAACACCCCTAGACAGAAGTACTGCCAGTCCCAGCTATGGCAGCTCGTAGTCGCCATCCACGTACCCACAAGATGTGGGTCCCTGAGCTGGCAACAGTGCGTTTATTAAAGGATTAATTACAAATTAATAATAAGAACACTTTTAATGAGATTCGACCTTGCTGTTTTTTTGATAATTTCATTTATATTTGGTCGTAAAAATGGCAATGCTACTCTCATATCGACTTCTACATTTAACAGCCTCTATCTTTTTTCGTTTGGTTTTCTTTCATTTAAACTTTGCTCGTAATAAAAAAATGCATTATAATTTTTACTATATACATTTCTAAGAATTTAGCGGCACACCAAAGTGCCGCGGTTGAGAATCACTTGTTTAGATTTTCAAATAAATAATCAAAATAATTTTTTTTTAAACAATAATCACAACTTTTCATAGACTTAAACAAAAAAATAATTAATTAAAATCCTCAACCTGTTTTGGAGTGTATTTTCCATTTCGTTATTTAATGTAGGCCCAAGGTGCATTCAAATTTAATCGAGCGAGGGGAATGGAAAAATACACTAGTGAGTGGGCCGATTGGGTTGCCTATCTCCCAGGCTTTTAGACAAAACTAACCTTGGCTTGTTCCTTAAGCCGATTGAATTCCTCGGCTGGCAAAACTTTATGGTACAAATTGGGTTCCTTGCTTGGGACCACCAACTCCCTGGGGCCGTCCAAATCGTTGATGATGACCACCTCTTTGCCTTCGAGAGCTCGTCTTCCTGGCTGACAGCAGGGCGGTCTCAGATCATGTTTGATCTCCTTCTCAAAGCAGGGATTCAATAAATCGCCACGGGCAATCGGCGACGCTGTCGACATGCGGCCCATTTTTGGTAAACAACGATTATGTGCAATTTTAGCCATCCTATAAATTACAAAACGAAAAATCAATTAAAAGTCATTTATTCATTATTCTTATAAAGTAAGATTGTTTACAATAAAATGGGGAGGAGAATGTGTGAGGAGGCGATTAGCCTACTCTCTTAAAACGAATTAGTAGAATTTTTACTTATTCAAATATAGTAGGTAAGAAAATTACATCAAATTTAGTCATTTTGAGTAGAATCTACTAATATATTTAGTAAGTTTATTGGTTACTTTTAGATTATTTTTACTAATTCAAAAAGTAGTTCATTCAATTCCCGCTGTCTGAGAAGCCAACATGGCCGACCAGCTGTTTGATCGGTTCCTTAATAAAGACATTTTTGGCAATATAAGGCTTTATTTAAGTAATAATAATACAAATAAATAATAATATTGAGATAACTTGTATTTTTTGTTAAAAATTGCAGGAAATATATGTTAAGTCAAAACAAATAGATTCCAAATTTTTTTAAATTAATAAGATATTATTTTTTAAATAGTCAATTAAGAAACATTTTTACTTAAAATATTTCTTGATATAATGATAATTAGTTTTATTAAGTTTAATTAGAAATAAATTGTTGGGAAGGAATATAGTAACATTCAAGTAAAAAACATTGTTAACACCAGCGACATATTTATATACCAAATAACAGAAAAGTAAGAGTAAGTCAAGTTTAAGTGGGTTCGGATAGAACTCGAGTCAGTAAACCCAAATTAGGTCCCGGTGTCATCGCACTTTATTTCATATATCTTAAACGTTTCTTTTTTTTTTTGGTCATTATTTTTTTAAAAATTCACTTTTTCAATTAGTGAAAAATTCCCTAATTGAAAAAGTAATAATTTTATAACTATTGAAAAAGTGACTATTCACTATGAATTAGTAGTTTTTTACTAATTCGTTTTTAGAGAGTAGGGGATAAAGCAGTTAAGCTTATAATTCTGAGTTGGAGACAACTCGAGTTCAAATCCACCTCATGGCAAAAAAATTATCCAACTCTTTTTGAAATGCCTCCTCCTCCTGCACTTTATTTAGCGAGTACTGGGCATTTGCAAATTTGAAACTCTTTTCTCAGGGTTTCTGCATTACACACTAACTACCCATACATGAAGCACCCGGGCCTAAATCGCCTCCGATCTGAACCTCCGAGCTGAAATTTTATATTTCTACGTATTTCAACTATCCGCAAATTTTTAAGGGGGAACGCCTTAAAAAAAAATCTAGAAAATTCAAAATAAAACCCTTTTAAGAGATATTAAAATTTAATTTTCTTTCTATCTCTAAAACTAAAGCAGATGAGGAAAAAACTGATAGTATTTTTGTAACCAGGGGCTACCAATTTTTCCAGGAATCGCTCTAAATACCTTGAAACTAAAATCACTGTTGATATTTCACAAATAATACGACAAAAACATTTTAAAACGTTTTATTAAAGACATTCTAGTTTTTTTTTACGACCTTATTGCAGAGACAAATTTAAAGTTCACCTAGCTACGCCACAATAAAGAACAAAAAAACGAAGAAATTCCAAGAAGAAAAGAAAACAAGTTCAAGTCGTTGTAATCTTCAATTTCTCTCATTTGCGTGTTTGTTCTATTCAAATTAACTCTTTTAAACACTATTTGACGACAAGCATAATCATCATTTGACCTCAGAGAGTCAAACATTTTTTTTTTCACATCACGCAAGATAAAAAGAAAAAAAAAACAAAGCTATTAGTAAGCGTTTAAAAGAGAAGTTAAATAAATCGACTTGTCTATTGAAATATCGTTTAAATATCCTATAATTTGACATTTGTCGACATTTTAATGCCTATAATTAGAGATATGCCTAAAAGGTTATTTCTCTAATTAAAGTCACTATTTACATCTAAATACCTCAACTACTGTATTCAATTTCTTCGAAAAGAAAATCTTATCCGGCTTAGAAAGTTTGAGGGTAATATTAATAATTTCAAATGGGTGTTAGGAAGTCATTCAACTAAAAAAAAAAAAATGAGAGCGTTAATTCCACTCTCTTTTGGATTGAATTACATTGAACAAATTAGGCAAATATAAGTTTGTCTTTTGTTAAAGTCAGGGCCATGGACATTGGTGATGTGGCGATTGAAGCCTGCCGACTCTACCGAACCTCCAAAAAAAATTCATTGTGTGGTTTTATGAAAGCACGATGCAAGTGAAACTTTTTTCGGATCGTAGGCGTTTAACTGAAAATTTTCAGAAAATTATTCAATTAAGGGAATTAAAATCGCGTTTTTAATCTTAACTTAATAATTGGAAAATGGGAAATCAATAGACGCATGTTCAAAACTGAGAACAATATTTATTTATTAATTGAAGATTTGAATCATTTTAAATTATTTTAAAAATTATATTTTATCAATTTAAAAATTGAATAATTAAATCTCACAATTATTTTATAATTCGTCATATATATTAAAAATTTCAACTTATTCTTATTTTTATCGTCACTGCTTGTGACGTCATGGCTTGCAACATCACAGTTTGTTCCGGAACATGCTGATAGAAGAGCGGAAAAATTTGACTTTATAAAAAGAATCGAATGGGATTAGTGTTATAGATATATTACGAATTAAAATTTCGAGTGAAAAAGGACCTAGAAACAACCATTTATCAGCATCACTGGAACAAATCTTTTAAAACATACTGACCGTAATAAACAGGGATGGGCAAAATCCTTCACAAAGGATTAGTGAACTGATCCTAGATGATTTGGATCCTTCCCAAAAAAGAATTTTGATCCAGATTCGGAAATCTTGGATAGGATCGGATTTTCGGATTTAAATTCTAAAGGATCGCGAACAGTGGCGTCATCTCAACTTTTTCTAGGGGGGGGGGCAAACATTTTTTACTCAAATTTGGTCAAAAGATATTTAATTTAATTAATTTTGTGCAGTTTATATATACTCGTAGATATATTTTGAAATATTTTATTTGAGAATCTATATATAATAATTGCAGAGTGTCTGTCCGTCCATTTTTCACGCTCTGTTTGACCAACTTCCCGTTGGAATTTTGAAACGAAATTTTGCAATCTTATAGAGGACAGAGTCCCGGAAAAATACTCGGGTCCCGAAATTCCTAAAACTTTTCGATTTATTAATTCCTAAAGTTACGATTTCTCCCATAGGAAATGTATAGAGAAATATTTAAGTATTCTTTGCAGTTGTGTATTCTATGGAAGTAAACAGTCTTCAAGGAGGCACTGGATTGGAATACGAAGTAAGAATAATTTTCTTTTCATAATTAAGAAAAGGCGGGGCCCTCGGGGCTTGGTGTAGGGGTTAACATGCTAACCTCGTGTTCCAAAAGTCCCGAGTTCGGACCCCAGGCAGTCCGATGATTTTATTTAAGCCATTTGGATACCAAAGGCGGGCGGCGCGACTAGTAATATATAATTTTATAAAAATCAGAGGCCAAATGCCCCCCAAATGACGCTACTGATCGCGAACCTGCCCATCTCAGGTAATTAAGTAATTTGTGTCCACGGAGCGCAAGAAATTTATTATTAACAAAATTGATATTCAGGGCACAAAAGGGAATATGAAAAAAAAATGAGATAAAATTTCAAAAGGGTAGATAGAGAGAATAGAAGCAAAGAAGAATTGAAAAAATTGTTTTAACGCCACATGCGGATGTCAGGTAAAGTAGAAAGACAAAAAGTTTGCAATTTTGTTGTTGTTGCTTGTTTATCTTAACCTCATTGATTGAAATGAATATATTTTGTTAATTTTATTCCGATTCATTCTAATTATTGGAGTGAAGCTAAGCACAATCACAGAGAAAGAAATAAAATTGAAAACTTACTTGGGTAGAGGATGAGATTTCAGATAGATCTCTTGGACTGAGCGAGAAAGAGAGAGATAGAGGTTCAGAATGAAAAAAAAAAAAAACATTTGTTTATTTATCCATGTTGTTGTTGTTGGTGCCGGCGTTGCCAAGGGCAAGCGGATCAATTGAATAGGGGGAGAGGCGGAGGCGGATCCATCTCCTTTTTATTAATATTTGTACTAGTCATTATGATTAAATCCATTAAGGCCTGGCAATGGAGAAGAGCAAGTCACCACAATCGCTGCAGTTAAGCAACGCCAAGCGCGGGATTGGTGACCCAGAGCAATCAATGACCCCCGGTAGCCATCGATACTAATGTATTTAAATAAATTTATAGCCCACGGGGCTTGGAGTAGTTGGTAGCGTGCCTACGTCCTATACCGAACGTCGCGGGTTCGGACCCCAGGCAGTCCGGTTATTTTATTTAAGGCATTTGGATACCAAATAGAAATGCCTGGACCCCCAAAAGATATTTTAATAATTAACGGTTATCGTCGAAGTCTTAAATGGCCTAAGTTGCCGAAAAGACTGTGTGAATGTGTGTGAGAATGAGTGTGAATAAGAAAAAAGTGGGAGTGTTTAAAAAAAGAAAAATAAGCCCTAATGGCCTCTGTACCGAAAAGGGTTTTGGAAAATTAAACAAAAAAGTCCACTTTCATTGTCAAATCACAAATACAGGCATAATAAAGAGAGTTTTAAAAGGCTGTTAAGGTGCTGTCTCGAAAAGCATTTAGTAGACGATTCACTACCGACTACTCTAGGCGATAAAAGAGATGGCGTTAGTTTTTCCCATTTTAAGGGATTTATTCCATTTTATTTTAAAGAT
>JAKCPI010018632.1:0-20105 GCA_023213315.1 Euborellia annulipes | reverse complement strand
AACAGGGTGGAACCAGAAATAAGGATTAGTTCTCTAGCTTGAAATTAACGTAGTAGGAGGAGTTAGAGTTAGGAAATAATGTAACTTCACGGGGTGCCGGTAGATGGCTACGATCAGAGGCCGGTTGGGGTTGAGGTGTGTGTCTTCGTACAGAGATGAAGAAAGCACCTCAGGTAAATAAACGGGGATCCCGGGGATAGGAATTCAAATAAATAAAAAATAATATAAGATAGAAATTCCAAAAAAATTTGTACAAGAAATTCAAACAATTTTTATTAACAACAAGAAAAAAACAACATATTATAAAGAACAAAAATTCTCACCACCATAATTTATTATTAGAAGTAGTATTTCAACTTAAAAGTGGAAATCTAATGTTTATTTTGAAGATGAGACAGCTCTAGATTTTATTTTGCCTTTTGTATCACTTTAATTTTGTTTTAATTCTTTTAATTCTAAAAAAAAAAGTGAACTTTGCAGACGCTTTCAATATGTACAGTTGATCTTTTAGTGAAATCTTTAAATACAAATAGGCCTACTTAGATTATATTATTTAATTATAGACCACAATTTTTATATTAAGTATTTATTAAAAAAATACTGTACAGCGTTCTGCCGATCTCAAGTACTGTGCACTTGCTCCAACTCAAAAACTCTAACTGTTAGTACTTGATATCCGACTGCAGAATAAGCAGTCGAAACGTTGTATCGTATTTATATTTTTATAATAATAAATATTTAATACAAAAAATGTGGTCTATAATTAAAAATTCCCCTAATAATAATAAATTTAATTCCAATCACAAAAACTTTAATACACACATTCGAGATAAATAAACCTAACAATTCAAAAACTTATGATATTTTCTCAATTTTAGGATTAAAAACGATTCTAATCACGTCATTATAACTGTTCTTATATTGCCACTTAAATTCTATTAAAAAATCTTTGGCTAAAACTTTTCTGATTTCACACGGAAAATCTTCTGGTACAATAGTTACGTTGTTAAAGTAAAAAGTTTTGTCCTGAAAAAATTGTTTGCACTTTAAAGGAGCATAATATACAAAATAATTTTAGACATAACAAACACTGAAGACACTCCCCCTCCCCCCTCCCCCTCCCCCCCCAGAAATCTCTCTGCCCAAGAAAAATTGAGTCGTATAATATTATTAAAATTATTTTTTTATATTATATTTTTGACAGAAAGCATTTGAATTTTCTTTAAATATATCGAACAAAATGTTTACAAAGAATGAACGCTACCGATCTAGCCACTAGGGCTGTACAAAACAATCGATTAATCGATTGTTTACCGATTGTTTTCTTAAAAAACAATCGATTGAGTAAAAAATAATAATCGATTAATCGATTGTCAGGCAAACAATCGATTATTTTTCATAATTGATTATAGGAATAATCGATTATTTTTTAACATCGATCATTGGGTAAATAATCAGATGTTTTTAAGAAAGCATCGGGGAATTATAGGTTTACTTGAATTATCAGAGTATTAAAACTTATTTGCATATAATATTTGATTTTCCTTTTCATTAATCTAATTAATATCTCATTAGTTACTCCACTGGATTAGAATACGATCAGAGTCACTGGTCACATTTGCAATTTGTTAACCAGTGCTTACGTACCTATATCTGAAACACACTTACTTTGCAATTGGTCAAATGGTTTCCCGACGTCAATTTAATTAATATAAAAAAAAAAAAATATTACAATATCTTCTTCTATTATAACTCCTTCGGGGTTGGCACGAAAAAAAGATGTGACCAAGTAAAAAAACAGACCGGTCCGTCGCACGGTCTGACGCTTATTTAATTCATAGGCAAAGGACGGAATAAAAGAAGCAGAGGGCTAGAGGTGTGAAATTTGATATTTAAGAGTCATTTTTGATGACGCAAATAGTGAGTTGGGTTTCACCAAAATAGACCAAACTAATGTGGTACTTTATTTCACGCATCCTGCCTTCTTTTTTAATACTCTATAATAAAAAAAGACTAAAAAGTTTAAAATAAAAAATATAATAAAATAAAACTTTTAAAAAAAATGCTTTTATTTAAATTGAACTAAAAAGAGATAAATAATTTAATTGTTCTTGTTGAAATTGTTGAATATTTATTACTTAAAATAAAAGCGTGGGGCGCTTCGAAGTGATTCCGAGGCTTTAAGTATATACAATTCCTTAAGCTATCAATATGCGCCCCACGCTTTTATTTTAAGTAATAAATATTCAACAATTTCAACAAGAACAATTAAATTATTTATCTCTTTTTAGTTCAATTTAAATAAAAGCATTTTTTTTTTAAAGTTTTTTTTTATTATATTTCTTTTACACCTTACTCGACCTTCTGCAACAAGAAGCAGAGTAGGCCTAAACCTTCAGTATTTCTACACATATTACATACTACTCTGTTTCTATAAAGAAATATATTAATGCTTACCTCAAAAGAAATCCAAGGGCATTCTTCCAAAAAATTTCCCCCGTTTTTTCTTAGAAGTTCGAAAAATTTAGGACACCTTTTAACAAGATCACAAATGGCGAACCCCTGTTCGTCACTATAATCCATCCATCCTTTAACTTCTGGTACCGTATCATAATCTTCTAAAGTCATATATTCAAGTTTTGTCTGTAAAAAAAAAAATCAATACTTATATATAAAGTGTTAGTAAAATATATAATATTCGTATTTGTTATTATGGCCAACAAACATTTCTAAATCAATCAGCATTTAACTGTCCCTTTTTGGATAGCCTATTAAATATACAAGCTGCATAGAGTGACCCACAATCAAATTTTGGTAAGCAATCAGGGGAAGAAAAATATACCTTAAAGGTAGGTGTAGACTGTAGATTTTTTTGCTATTGTAGATTTAGTCTCGCTAGAGCTATATGAAACTCAATCTACAAATGGACACACCATTTAGAGCACTCTAGCGAGGTTGTCTATATCTATCTTTGGCAGTTTTCATTTTAATCCAAAATATTTGATTAATTTGACTAACGAAAGAAATTTATAGAGAAAACAAATTTAAAAAAATCCAAACTCAAAACAAAATTGAAATAATTGAAAAAGATATGCTTAATTCGAATATGCATTTTTTAAAATTCGTTTAAGGCCTTTTTTGGCATCCGAGGCCATTGATTGGTATCCAAATCAATTGAAATAAATTTTGTCCCATGAGACGGGATGCAAACCCGCGATCCTTGGTACACAAATGGCCAGCGCGCTAACCACTATACCAAAGCCGGAGAGGAAGATATATTTAAATTTCTTTTAAAATCATTTATTTGAATTTCTCATTGCACGAATTAGGGTTATGATTTTTCAACAAGATGGAGGACCTCCCTCCCATCGCTTCATAGCCCTAAACTAATTTGAGAGCAAGCGGGGCGGGTCTTCTTCGAGGAGTTCAAATAAATGATTTTAAAGGACATGTTCGAAGTTAGCATTTCTTTTCCATTAGAGGTTATAGAACTCTAGAACTAGAAGTGCCAAAATGAGACCAGAAAGTTTAAACCTTTCTAGTAATTAGGGATGAAACGATACCCCTGAGGTATCGATACTTTTACTCAATAGTGATATCGGTCGCAAAGTATCGAGTACCTACTCGGTATCGATTGAAAAGTATCGATACTTACTCGTATCGGTCAATTTTTTCGTACAATTAAAGATAAGCAAAAACTTTGCAGCCAGGAGATTAAATAAAAAACGTTTATTTAATTTCTATTTGCTGACGTTTCGGTCGTCAATCACGGCCATCATCGGAGACCTCTGAGTAGCAAGCATATGATAATATTTTTGTACATATCAAAGTAAAAATAAATTATATATTTTTAATTGCAGTGAATATTAAAATACCTAAGATCGTGTATAATTGACAATATTTGACTTGATGAAGGTCGTGATTGGAGACCGAAACGTCGACAAATGGAAAATTAAATAAATGTTTTTTGTTTAATCTTTCACTGTACAAAATATTTCATTGTAAATAAGAACAAATGTAGGTAAATGTTCCTCCGACCTAACTAATCATCGCGTACGTGGACCGAGTATCGATACGAGTATTTTTGACCGATACTTACTTGGGTACTCGATTCCAAAAGTACTTGGTATCGAAAGAAAAGTATCCAGTAAGTACTTGTATTTACTCATATCGTTTCATCCCTACTAATAATATCAGGGAGGCCAAGACATCCAGGAGGGAAACTTGTCCGCTGAAGGCGATCAAGGGGATCCAGGGGCAGGAGGCGGGAAATCTAACTAGTAGCTTATACGTAATATATAAATAATATGATCTTACCAAATGATCTGACCATAAATCAAAAGAATCTATAAAAAAGTCGATAGTTCCATTTATAGAATCCGTTATTGTAAGGTCAATTTTGACCCTATCGGGAACATTAGTTGTAATTTCAATGCCCCCAGCTTTAAATTTAAAATCTACCTGAAAAAAAAAAAAAAAAAAACATCTATGTAAGTTGACTTGGATGAGAAGTTTTTTATTTTTAGGTGGCATTTAACCCAGAAAATTAATTTCTCCTATGAATGTCGAATCAACTAATAATATCAGCCCTTCCATCTTCTCATTATAAATATCAAAAGTTGAAATTCTTAATTAATATATGTAATGGAAGTGCACTTAATTTGTACCACTTCCATAATTGTACCACCAACAATGAACTTACACCACTTTCAAAATAAACGGTCATATATAATTCGCTATTGTCCTTCGGTCTGTCTATTCGTGGCAAAAAAGAGGTACATGAAATGCTAAACATCTTAAAGATAAAAGATATGAATGAAAAAAAAAACATGTTAGAAAAATACTTTTTTAATGTAAAGATTGACAAGGTGGAAAGTGAATATGGAACAATGTCTATGATGTGAGGTATGGCAATTCAACCGAATTATAGAAGTAAATACGGAAAAAGAACACATAAATATGTAATAACTAAATTAATAAATAACAATAGCCAGTTAACAAATGTCAATAACACTGGGCAACAGTGATTTTGTAGACTGAGAATTTGAAACAATTTCTCGGTATTTGGGTAGCGCTGATTCCAAAAATGCCATCAGCTTTGCTTCATCACGTCAGATTTTAGAGATATAGAGAAAACAAAATTTTACTAGAAAATGTTCTCTATAGCGGATCTAATTTTATATTACCTGGATTTTTTTAAGGGGACACCCTTTAAAAATATGCAGATAGTTACTTCCCAATACATATAAATTTAAAGTTTCAGCCCAATCAGAGGTCATTTAGACGTGCCGCAAACGGCTTAAAGTTTAGAAAAATCGAATTTTTTCAGTTTTTTTTTCTTTGGACACCCCTAATACAATTTTAGGTATCCCTGAATGAAAAAAACATATATTTACGATATTCTATAATTCTTTGGCTTTCTAAAAATCATTCATTCGTAAAAATCTATTAATTATTAAGGAAATTATTAACAAAAACGTCAGAAAAGAAAAAACACAAGTACACTCATTGGTTGAAAAAAAAAAACAAATAGACTTTAATTGAATTAAAAAGCGAACTCTATCTACGAGAAGCTTATGCATCTTCTCTGAACACCTGGTCACGGGCACTAACTTTATTAAATATTATAAAAAAAAAAATATTTCTAGAATCTCATGTCTTTCTTTATACTTGTAAAAGAACAAGAAGTCTATTTTTTTCGACCAGTGAGTGTACTTGCGTTTTTTTCTTTTCTGACGTTTTTGTTAATAATTTCCTTAATAATTAATAGATTTTTACGAATGAATGATTTTTAGAAAGCCAAAGAACTATAGAATATCGTAAATATATGTTTTTTTCATTCAGGGATACCTAAAATTGTATTAGGGGTGTCCAAAGGAAAAAAAAACTGAAAAAATTCGATTTTCCTAAATTTTAAGCCGTTTGCGGGACGTCTAAATGACCTCTGATTGGGCTGAAACTTTAAATTTATATGTATTATAACTATCTGCATATTTTTAAAGGGTGTCCCCTTAAAAAAATCCAGGTAATATAAAATTAGAGTCGCTATAGAGCACATTTTGTATTAAAATTTTATTTTCTCTATAGCTCTAAAATCTGACGTGATGGAGCAAAACTGATGGCATTTTTGGAATCAGCGCTACCCACATACCCTGAAATTGTTTCAAATTCTCAGTCAACAAAAAAAAAAAGTTCCTTTTTGTTGCCCTGTGTAATCTATACGAGCTAAAAATTGTATTGTAAAATATTTACTGCAGAAAAATGTAGATAGTGATGATCTTGGTCTTTTGGAGGAATGGGGAAACCTCAATCAAGGAAAATTCAATTCGCAAAAAACACAATGTTGTTTAATTCCTAGCCAAAAAATAGGATTTGCCCTCCCCTTATTTACAGCAATAATAGTCTCGAGTTAAAAGATTCGTTTTCTGTTCTGGGAGTGACAGTTACATCTGATCTCTCCTGCGACAACCACATCTCTACTATGGTTATATCTACCGGTTTCCTATTCAAAACGAAGCGTTACTTTTCCTCCCAACAACTCCTAATCCTCTATAAAGCCCAAATTCGGCCGTGTCTTGAATATTGTTCCCACCTTTGGCGAGGGGCGTCGAAAGACGCTCTCTCCTCCTTGGACGCCATACAGAGGCGTGCAATTAGACTGATAGGTGATTCTACCCTTACCGCATCCCTACAGTCACTAGATCATAGAAGAAGCGTGTCTACACTCTCTCTCTTCTACAGGTATTACCATGGTCAATGCTCTGCCGAATTAAAATCAATTATCGGCCCCAAAGCAACATATACACGGAACACAAGAGAGGCATCGTCCCAGCATCCCTATGTGCTATGGAAAACTCTGATGTGACCAGCACGGTACACAACTTTCTCTTAATAAAGGGTAAGAGAAAGTTGTGTGCTGTGTGCCAGTCACACCAAATTTTTCTTTATTATTTTCCCCTTATTCAAGAATATGTCAAAATAGAATACGACTAGGTATATCAATGGCAAATAAACAACCAACTAATGAGAAATAAAATATTTGTCAACATAATCATAATGCATAATCATAATGAGTAATAAAAATAATAATGTTACTTTTTATCTGAAATTTTATAGTTAAAAATTTAAATATAGATAATTTTTATTTTTATCTATCGATTTATGTACATATAAAGAGAAAGTATTGGATTTAAGGTATTGGATATGGAGAAAATATACACCAGCGAGTTGCTTTCCACAATTAAAATAATTTATTCTGCAAATATTTCGGAATGCCTACGCAATCCATCTTCAGTGCATCAACTGGAACATTAAGAGATATACATAGTACAGCTGATAGGCAATTTTTTACAACATTATATTAATATACGTACATTACACTTATGTGGAGCGTGTCTTAATGATAAAATTTTTTTGTGTATGAGAAGCCATTCAAGAATTATGGTGAATTTTTTAATGTGCAAGTCACTGAGGGAAACTAAAAACAACAAATCATTACATAGTACAAATAGGTGGTAGGTAATATATTGTCAACTCATACTCACAATTATACATGAAGGTATTTTAAACAGTTGGTCAGATTCCCTTTTTGCAAAAGACAGTTTATCCCAGTGACCGGTTTGGCGCAAGCAAGTTTTATTACTGGCTTATCTTAAAATATTTTAAACTAATTTAATCGTCTTTTTTTAGATTTTTATTTTTATAATTTTAAGTTTAATTTTTTGTCACATAGATGGCCTCTCATATCACATATTTATTCTATTTTATTTTATTTTCATTCAGTTAATTTAAAACAATATTAATTTTATATCTACTTCAAATTTTTAAAAAATTTTTTTAACAATTTTTTATGCGTGTCCATTATTCCACTAAACTAACTTATATCACATAATATAAATGAAAGGTTGTGGTTTCCCATTTCAATAATTATCCATTATTTATTTACAATTTTTATGATTTTGTATATCTTATCATTCAAAGAATGTCACAAAATGTAAATTTAGACCCTCTATATCTGTTTGGTGGTTAACAGTTCGTTCTTTGTCCAAATAAATGTAACATTTCTCAAGGAATTCACGCTTTTGTTTGTTGTTTTCGTACGTCAAGATCTTTACTTTCGGGAAATCAAAAACGTGGCACTCCTCCAGAGCATGTTGACTGAGGGCTGTAGATGTGGCGCCCCTGGCTACCGACCTCCTGTGTTCTTCGATTCTCACTCCCAATGGTCTTTTTACCTGCCACCTATTTGTACTATGTAATGATTTGTTGTTTTTAGTTTCCCTCAGTGACTTGCACATTAAAAAATTCACCATAATTCTTGAATGGCTTCTCATACACAAAAAAATTTTATCATTAAGACACGCTCCACATAAGTGTAATGTACGTATATTAATATAATGTTGTAAAAAATTGCCTATCAGCTGTACTATGTATATCTCTTAATGTTCCAGTTGATGCACTGAAGATGGATTGCGTAGGCATTCCGAAATATTTGCAGAATAAATTATTTTAATTGTGGAAAGCAACTCGCTGGTGTATATTTTCTCCATATCCAATACCTCAACGATCTGTCCCAGCAAAAATTTTAACTTCTAGTATTGGATTTATGTCAAAAATTCGACGTCGAGTTTTTGATGGAATTAGATGTTTTGAGGCCCCCTGAGTCTAAAAAAGTAGGTTACGCAAAATGGTCTCTGTTGGTGTGATCAAAATAAAGCAAGAAGAGAATGAGGTTAGAATTATTCACACGCAGCTAGTTCAAATAAAATTCAAAGTAATATTACATGCCACCTGAAGATTTAAGTTGTGAATTCATAAAATGAGGCGTTGTTCGCCCGTTAACTTCTTACCTTACAATCATCCCCCTCCTCTCCTGAAAAAAAGAGAAAATTAATTAATATAGCCTACGACTTAATTAAAAGAACAAATGGCCTCGTTAGTCGAAAAGGGCTTTAAAAAAAAAGTAAAAGAAGACAAATCTCGCTTACCTATGGCAGCACCAAAGAAAAGGCAAATTGCTAAATAATAAATAAACATTTTGTTTTTGTCTTGAATTTTTAATAGTCAGCAAGAAAAAATACCAGCTTTATATATAAATTTCAAAATTTTATCAAAAATACAAAAAAAACATTACGTGTCGTTTTAGAGTTGATAAACAACAACAAAATACACTTTAGTTATCGTTTTATTATTATTTTTTTTTCAAATTTATTCCGCCCCTTTAGCCAGTGGCCATTTACTTATCTTATATATGCAAATGAACAAATATTTATTATCAATTAGAGTATTTTTTTTTTTTTCAAAAAAACAATATTTTTTTAAATATATAGTCAAAAAAAAAAAAAAAAAAAAAAATAAATAAATAAATAAAAACTAGAGATACTTGTTTTTAAAAAAATAAAATAAAAAACTGGCATGACTAACAGCACACAACTTTCTCTCACCTCTAAATGTTGTGCTCTGTCCTTGACACACCAGATTTTGTGTGTCGACATAAATCTTTAGGTCCCGACAGGACGATAGATTAGACTTCTATATTTATAAATTTTACATCTTGAATTCGACGGAAATTAAATCACACAATAAAATCTGGTGTGACAAGCACGGAACACAACTTTACGTACCTGAGGGTAAGTGCTGTAGCGATCAGTTACACCAGATTTCTTTGACGTTTTTATATCTCAAGGAAGTCACGTTTTCTAAAATCAGTTCTCAAATTAAATTATCTTTTTTAAAATTCTCTATTTCTATTATGAATCTCAACTTTTATAGAATTTCATCCCCAAAGACATCCCAAATTTTTTATTATTTTTGTTTTGTTTCGGTGGTATAACACAGAAAACAATACTTTATCTCTATATTATTAAAACGCTTTTCTTAACTTGCTTTCCTGTTTTTCCGACAAATCTGCAAATCGAAATTACGACCACTTCTACTTAATCTAGAACTTTGAAATTTTATACACCTATAGTATGTAAGTCCCGTGACAATGCAATATTTGATGTGTCTCATCTTTGTATGTCAATTAATTTCAAAATGGTGGCCGATCAAAAAAAGAGGTGGGGAAGTTTTATAATCAAATTTTCTCCTATTTTTCATTAATTTAGAGTGTTGAGCATTGGCACAGGTGTTAAATAGACTTTACACTACAAAATGTCCTATTATAAATAATTTAAAAAAAAGAGGGGGGGTGAAATTTATAATCAGCATTTTTCTTCTTTTAAAATACAAATTGACTTATTCTATCCTGTACATGTAGGCCTATATCTTATTTGTATATAACTCATATGTATTAATATATTATTACCAAAACTAAAAAAAGATTAAAATAATTTTGTATAAGTTCTTTAAAATTATATTAAAAATAAATATATGTTGCTAAAACTAAAAGCGTTGGGCGCGCATATTTACAATCTCTCGCAATTTCCATGCGGAGAATTCATTAACCTTTCACCGATCCGTGATTATCAGAAAAGCCATGAAAGGTGAGTTAATTAATCTATATATACAATAGATTCGGTTTACTTTGGCCTTGCCGCGTAACTATTTGGACTAACTACCCGCCACGGCCAAAGTAACCCACTTCTAAGGTATATAATCAGGGGCGTAGCGAAGAGATTTTTCAGGGGGGGGGGAGAAGGCCAAAAATGCCAACTAAATTTTTACTAAAATTTTATGATAAAGATGGTGTTTTGAGCCAAGAATTTAGAGCTATTCTTGGGTATATGGATGGATAGCTCTGAATCCTGACTAAGAAAACTGTTTTGCTCATAATTTCGTTATCAATGAATTATTTTATTTTTTTTTTTACTTTTTCGGCTACAGAGGCAAGGTATGACTTTATTTAATATATTTCTAAATTACATTATACCGATGGCTACCGATAGGACGTTCCACAAGCTGATTGCTCGGGGTCCCCAATCCCGGGGCTTTCGCCACGCTTGGCATTGCTTAACTTTTGGAAAGTTAAAAACTATAGAAGATCGTATACATACTTTTTTCCATTCAGAGATGGTAAAAATTCTATTCAGGAGTGTCCTGAAAAAAAAAAATCAAAAAATGCAATTTTTCTAAACTTTTAGCCGTGTTTTGCCCCACTAAGCCACCTCCGAATGGGCTCAAACTTTACAGTATAGACTTCTATTTCTATGTATTTCAACTATCTGCAGGGGGTAACGACTTAAAAAAATCTAGAAAATTCAAAATAAGAGTCGCTCTTGATCATGATTTATTAAAATTTAATTTTCTCTATATCTCTAAAACTAGAGCCGATGGCGCAAAATTGATGGCATTTTTGAAATTAGCGCTTCCATATAGCCAGGGCCTAAATTTCAAAAAAGTTTTTTTGTTGACCTGTATAAAATTTATATTTCTATCAAAAACATTGTTTAATTGGAATTCCTTTTTTTACTTTCTCTTACCTATGTATATATGTAATATATATATACCCAGATAGCACAGTACGTCTTATGTACGTACATAAGACGTACTGTGCTATCTGGGTAGAGAGAAAGTATTGGATTCATGTCAAAAATTCGATGTCGAGATTTTGTTGGATATACACGTTTTGAGGTCCCCTGAATCCAAAAAAGTGGTTTTCGCGACATGGTCTGTGTGTGTAAAAAATAAGCTTTTAATCAAAATCGGCCAAAGAGTACTAGTACTTTACTGATGTACTTTTTCAGTTTTTTTCGATTTTCTCAAAATTTGCTCCAACGATTTTTTTTTAAATTCAAAAATCAATTATTTTTTAAATGCTCTTTAAAATGTATATTCTCATTTTGCAATTGAAATCTTCTGAAGACCACTTTACTCTTGTATTCCATAGGGAAGATAGGAGAAATGGTTGCCATGGTAACAAAATATAAATATTTTCCCACACTTATAAATTTTACATCTTCATTCAAATGTTCCGTACTGTCGGGAACTAAATATATGTCGACACAAAAAATCTGGTGTGACAAGCACAGAACACAACTTTCGATTACCGATAATGTGTTTATTTTGTTAAATAAATATTTAGTCAAGGAAAAAAAGTAGATTATTATAAGGGATTTATCAATGTAGTTTTTTTTTTCTTTTTTTTTAATTAATTATATTCGTAAGGGATTAATGGTTCAGAATGTTATAATTTTTTTAACGACTTAAAAAATTAAGGAAATTAATTTTTTTTTGTTATCAAGCAAATACAGCAAACCATCTGTCTAAATTTAAATTTTTTTTTTTTTAATTTAAAAATAAATTTATTGTTATTATTAATCACATATTCATTAAGAAAATTTTAAAATAAGATTATTAGATATATTTAAAAATTAAATGTCAAATAGTTCAGCACTCTTGCAAAAGATGACAGGCTAGTCTAACAGCCGATCCCCTATAGCGTATATCTGGCCTATATTTATGCTTTTATAATAGATACATAATATATAATCACATTAATAATTCATTGTTAAAAGATCAATGAAAATCAACCAAATGCATTAAATATTATTAGCTACAATTCTGATACTATCTTGGCAAATTTTCGTAATAGGTGTTTTTTTTTTTTTTTTTGTTATTTTTGAAAACACAACGCCCTCTTCTGGGGAAAAGCATGCATAACTTCTACCTCCTGAACCCCCTTAAATAAATTAACAAATTTGACTATACTTATTATATGCCTTTTTTTAACACTAAATTTAGTTTCCATTGAGAGACAAAAACACTCACACTTTTTTAATTTTTTTTTTTTTTTCTTTTTTTTTTTTTTTATTTTTTTTTTAATTAAATAAAAAAAAAAAATTAAAAAAAAAAAAAAAAGAGAAAAAAAAAAAAAAAAAGCCCCTTCTACAAAGGGAAAAAAAAGGGGCCCCCCAATTTTCCATTTCACACTGTCATTCACACACAAATATAAAAATTGTTTGCATTTTAAAGGAGCATAATATACACAATAATTTTAGACATAAATATACTGAATGGTGATATACAAGAACAGTCTTTTCAGCAACTTAGGCCATATAAGACTTTATACGATAACCGTTATTATGAATATATATATATTGATGGTCCAGGCATTCTTATTCAAGAGACAAATTTTTATTTTTACGCTATTTCCTTTGAAAAATATGACTCGATTAGTTTTACATGATTTCCCTTTAATTGAAAGCTATTTACTTAATATTTTTGTCATATATATTGCATTTTTTAATACTTTTACTGCATATTATATGGCATATTTAGGGGTTTTTACTGCATAATAATTCGGGCTTTAATTATAATATAGAAATTTAAAAATAATTTGTACAAGAAATTCAAATAATTTTTATTAACAACAACAAAAAACAACATTATATTATAAAGAACAAAAATTCTCACCACCATAATTTATTATTATAATTACACTGTGCTACAAGAAAAAAAGCCCCGAGAAAATTCCTTCAGATTCTTAAGTAAAATGACCTCCTGAATTCGAATATGACCTTCGTTTTCCCCCACCACGTACCGTTTTCGGGGGGGGGGAGCCCCCTACTTATTTCCAGCCCTTTTCGTTAAATATAGGGCCACGAAAAAAATTTGGAGGGATGAAAAGGAATATTTTAGCCTTAACATTTCTTCAGAAGGTCTAGAGAAGTGAAAAGTTAAAAAACATTAACATTTGGATCCAAGGGGGGGGGGATGTGGGGGAGGATTTTGTCCCTTAAAATGCAAAAAAATCATTAAAAATGATCGATTTTTTCTGATTTTTTCACTGATTTTCTACATATTCAGGCGGACAGACCCACCCCACCCTTCCTTAAACATCCCTCAACTAAAAAAAAATATATAGGATAAAGCGGGTGGGGTGTGGGCGATTCCGAAGCCCTTGCAAGAAGAATTTTAATTTTTTAAATAATATTATTTATACCTTTTTATATAAAATATTAAAATAAAAAAAAAAAAAAAGATGTATATATAATTTTATATATATAAAAAAAAACAAAAAAAAAAAAAAAAAACAAAAGAAATTCCCACTTATCCCACCAAGTGAGCAACCCTCCTCCCTCTTTCCCAGGCCTGCCCCAGCCCCCCCCCCCCCCCCCCCCCCCCCCTATATTTTTTGTTTGTTTTTTTTTAGGGGGAGGAGGGAGGAGGGGGGGGACGGTGAAATAAACAAAAAAAAAATAAAAAAATTAAAAAATATATTTTATTTTTTTTAATTTTTTTAAAGAAAAACACCCCCCCCCCCCCCCCCCCCCCCACAAGAAAACAAATGTTAATGTTTTTTAACTTCTCAACCCTTCGAAAAAAAAGGAAAGGGAAAAAATTCCCCTTCCCCCCCCCCCAAATTTTTTCGTGGCCCTATAATTAAAGAAAAGGGGTGGAAATAAGTAGGGGGCTACCCCCCGAAAACGGTACGTGCTGGGGGAAAACGAAGGTCATATTTGGATTCAGGAGGTCATTTTACTTAAGAATCTGAAGGAATTTTCTCGGGGCCAGAAAAAAGTTTCATTTTGTAGCACAGTGTTATTAGAAGTACTATTTCTAAACTAAAAAGTGAAGGTCTAATGTTTATTTTGAACGTGAGACAGCTCCAGATTTTATTTTCTTTAGATGGCCTTTTGTCTCTGCTATAGTTTTGTTTAATCTTTAATCGCAAACAAAAAGTGAACTTGCATCGCTTTCAAAATAAACAGTTGATCTTTTAGTGAAATCTTTAAATACTAATTAGATTTTCACTTCTTTAAACACTATATTATCCCCGATCTGTCTCAGTATCAAAAATGATTTCAAGCAATGTTTTGTACAATGTGTAGCTAGAAGCCAGATCCTTGTTCCTTCCACGCAAACTTTATCTCAAAATATTCGTCCATTGATTTACGGATATCACACGGAATATCTTCTGGTACAATAGTTACGTTGTTAAAGTAAAAAATCCATTTCTGGAAAAAATTGTTTGAACTTAAAAGGAAAATTATTTTAGACTTAATTACATAAAATTTTTTTCGTTCAAAACAGTAACAAGAAGGCCGTGCACTCCCCTTGTTAGTAGGATAAAATTTGAATTAAAAGTCATTTTTTATGAAAGAACAAAAAATATACCTCTAGATCTACATTCTAATTAGTAAAGTGCCTAACTCCATTTTTGTTTATTTTTCAGGAGAGCCAAAAAACATTTCATTGCCATTGTTAGAGCCAATGTTAAACACTTTTCGTGCAGCAACTTTTCGAACTGAAAAATTTGAATTACGCTTTTACCCAGTTCAGGGCATAAGGAGAATTATATTTTTCAACAGAACTGGCAATTTATTTCATGTTTATACATGTATTTGTGTGTTCCTAGCATTAATGGTATGTACCTTGTACAGTAATAAAAACTATTCTTTGAATACAAAACTTTGTGAATGACAGACACCACATCTAAATAGCAAGTAGTCAATTTCTCAAAAATATATATTTTTTTTTAATAATCAAATATATTTTATTTTAATGAAAATTAAAAAAAAAAAATATTTTTGAGAAATTCATCACTTGCTATTTAAGATGCGGTGTTCAATCACAACGCTTTGTATTCAAAGAATAGTTTTTATTACTGTACGGTATTAATGCTAAGAACAAACAAATACATGTATAAACATGAAATCAATTGCCAGTACCGCATAACATTTACTAAATTTTGCTTGTAAGTAAAAATCTTAATATGTAAGATATATATATGTAAGTCTTAATATGGGGTATGTAGTATTATTTACTGTATTAATTTATCTAAAATAATTATTTACTAAATAAAAATTCTTATCATTGGCCCTGAGGATGAGTGCGACTAGCACCCGAAACGTCGGCTACGAAATTTAAGGGTTTTTTTATTAATCCTGGCTGCTGTACCCGGGGAGGCTCCCGTTTCCTTTTCCAATTGAATATCTACAGCCATTCAACTCAAGAAATTTTATTTTTCTCTCTATCTCTAAAACTATTCCTGATGGGGCAAAACAAATTACAGATTTGAATTTATAAGAATCACAAGGGAAACCCCCCAGAAAAATAAATTTTATCTTTTTGTGTAGGTTAGTATAATTTTTTAGAAAAAATTATTTTACACCTTGCTCGACCTTCTGCAACAAGAAGCAGAGTAAACCTGTATTCCTACATATATTATACAGTATACTACTCTGTTTATACAAAGAAATATATTAATGCTTACCTCTCCATGTGGCGGACATTCTTCCAAAAAATTTCCCCCGTTTCTTCTTAGAATTTCGAAAAATTTAGGAAACTTTTTAACAAGTTCATTACAAATGTGGTAACCTTTCTCATCGTTATTATTATTATCGTACCATCCTTCATATTCCCTGAGACCATAGACCTCCATATTCATTTGTGACTGTAAAAAATTTTAATAATAAAATAAACTTATTCTTTATATAGGCCCATATAGGACTAGGAGCTGAAGCCGAGCCGAAGGCAGATAGGCTTTAGCGGGTAGCGTCACAGGATATGATTTAGAGTTATCCATATAAATTTTTTTTAATTTGGTGGTTTTCTTCTTTTTTAAATTCTTAAGATGGAGTTCACAATAATTAAACAAAGTATTGTACTTATTAAACAGGTATTTAATTTATACTTTGTTTAATTATTGTCAACACCATCCGTGTAACTAGGGGGGTGTCGGGGGGGGGGGGGGCCCGGAAAGCTCCCTGCCCCAAGAAAAATTGAGAAAATATGGGGCTTTCCAGGCCCCCGGAAGATAGCTGGTCCCATTCCCCCCCCCAGCCAAATTCTCTAGTAACGCCCATCATCTTATGAATTAAAAAAAAGAAGACCTACAAAGATAAAAAAATTGATATTTTCTCTTTCGTCTAGTTTTTAATTATTATTTTTAATTAAATTAAATGCTTTTATTTAACTCACTCTTTCAAGGTCACCAACTTTATGGCTTTGTTAAGGACACTTCCCGATGAGCTAGAGGTGTGAAATTTGATATTTAAGAGTCATTTTTGATGACGCAAATTGTGAGTTTGGTTTTACCAAAATGGATCAAACTAATGTGGTACTTTATTTGAAACCCTTCGTGAATTAATGTAATTTCAAAAGACTTCCCGATGGGCTAGAGGTGTGAAATGTAATACTTAAGAGTCATTTTTGATGACGCCACTATATGGTGGTTTTGATCAAAATAGACCAAACTAATGTGGTACTTTATTTGAAACCCCTCGCGAATTAATGTAATTTCAAAAGACTTCCCGGTGGGCTAGAGGTGTGAAATGTAATACTTAAGAGTCATTTTTGATGACGCCACTATATGGTGGTTTTGATCAAAATAGACCAAACTAATGTGGTACTTTATTTGAAACCCTTCGCAAATTAATGTAATTTCAAAAGACTTCCCGATGGGCTAGAGGTGTGAAATGTAATACTTAAGAGTCATTTTTAATGACGCCACTATATGGTGGTTTTGATTAAAATAGACCAAACTAATGTGGTACTTTTATTTGAAACCCTTCGCGAATTAATGTAATTTCAAAAGACTTCC
This sequence comes from Euborellia annulipes, assembly GCA_023213315.1. NCBI lineage: Eukaryota > Metazoa > Arthropoda > Insecta > Dermaptera > Anisolabididae > Euborellia > Euborellia annulipes. The sequence continues at coordinate 2,620 of JAKCPI010018632.1, read as the reverse complement.
CGATGGGCTAGAGGTGTGAAATGTAATACTTAAGAGTCATTTTTGATGACGCCACTATATGGTGGTTTTGATCAAAATAGACCAAATTAATGTGGTACTTTTATTTGAAACCCTTCGCGAATTAATGTAATTTCAAAAGACTTCCCGATGGGCTAGAGGTGTGAAATGTAATACTTAAGAGTCATTTTTGATGACGCCACTATATGGTGGAGTTTTGATCAAAATAGACCAAATTAATGTGGTACTTTATTTGAAACCCTTCGCGAATTAATGTAATTTCAAAAGACTTCCCGATGGGCTAGAGGTGTGAAATGTAATACTTAAGAGTCATTTTTGATGACGCCACTATATGGTGGTTTTGATTAAAATAGACCAAACTAATGTGGTACTTTATTTGAAACCCTTCGCGAATTAATGTAATTTCAAAAGACTTCCCGATGGGCTAGAGGTGTGAAATGTAATACTTAAGAGTCATTTTTAATGACGCCACTATATGGTGGTTTTGATCAAAATAGACCAAATTAATGTGGTACTTTATTTGAAACCCTTCGCGAATTAATGTAATTTCAAAAGACTTCCCGATGGGCTAGAGGTGTGAAATGTAATACTTAAGAGTCATTTTTGATGACGCCACTATATGGTGGTTTTGATCAAAATAGACCAAATTAATGTGGTACTTTATTTGAAACCCTTCGCGAATTAATGTAATTTCAAAGGACTTCCCGATGGGCTAGAGGTGTGAAATGTAATACTTAAGAGTCATTTTTGATGACGCCACTATATGGTGGTTTTGATCAAAATAGACCAAACTAATGTGGTACTTTATTTGAAGCCTCACGCAAATAAGGCCCTATTAACTATAGTTTTGAATTTTGATATTTACGAGTCATTTTTTTATGATAATGAATAATTTTTCAATTGAACCAAATCAATACAGGCCAAACTAATGTGGTACTTTATCATATTGATGATTTTTGATAAGACTAAAAGACTAAAAAGCTTAAAATAAAAATAAAATAAAAAAAAGATTTTTAAAAAAATGCTTTTATTTAAATTGAACTAAAAAGAGAGAAATAAGAAAGAAATAATTTCGAAGTGATTCCGAGGCTCGCGCCCCACGCTTTTATTTTAAGTCATAAATATTAAAAATTTTTAACAAGAACAATTAAATTATTTCTTTCTTATTTCTCTCTTTTTAGTTCAATTTAAATAAAAGCATTTTTTTAAAAATCTTTTTTTTATTTTATTTTTTAATTTGTAATATGAAAATTTGAAATAAAAAAATTATTTTAAATATAATTACGAATTTGATTCTAATAAAAGGTTCAACGAAATAAAAAACTTATAACTATGTAATAATTATTATAATTAGACCCCGGATGTTGATACAAATGCATATTTGTATAGAAGCTGAATACTTTCCTAAAACTTTGCAGTTATCCATTTGAGGAGTATTCGATTCGAAATAACCCTATTTGTTCCGAGCATATGTCATATGTGGTATAATTATTCTCAATATACGATTAGAGAGCATGATCCTTCAGCTAAAGATTATTACCATTTTTTTTTTCTATTATTTCATTTTAGAGCGCGCGGCGGGAAATTCTTATTTAAAGGTTTAAACCCTTGTAGATTCCGAACGGATAATCAGATCAGTCTAAATTTGATCTCAATTTGTGCAGAAGGAAAAACTCTAATTGACTATATAAAAACAATCGCAATTAATAAACTCTAGAATCAATTTTTTTTTTTTTTTTTCAAAAACCCTAATTTTTAAGTCAAAAAAATTGCCATTTTTCCGGTGAAGAAAGTCATAAGCCTCATTTTCGTTTTCTTCTTCGTTATAAATGCTTTTAAAACGAGTTAATGTTCCATTCTTTACTATATGCTTTAAAAGACATACAAGTGTTCATTTTTATAGAGAAAGTTATTATAAATTAAGTAGCTGATTTACAGATTTGAGTCAAACTTTAATTTGTCAACATCTCGAAATTAATGTTTTCTGGCTTATGACTATCTTCTACTAAGCCCTTCATTTAACAATTTTAACAACAAAAATGAAATGGCATAAAAAGTAACATGTTCCATTTAAAAAAATTCAAGTTATCCATGATTGTAATTTTAATTGGCATCTCTCAACACAAGAATAATTATAGGTTACCCATTTGACCTACATTTGTACATTTCATAGAGGTCGTTATGGGGCATAGGGGAGCACAACGAGGGTCCGCAAAAAATCGAACATATCTGGCAACACCGCCTTTTAAGAAATATGTTGTCATCATAACTTATAATACACAATTTATTTATTTTTTTCTTATAAGGAATGTCACCCAAAGGTGAATCGTCGATTCTTTGAAACTTGGTGCATTTAAAGAACTCATCTAAAGATTAATTTAGATGCAAAAAGTTTCAGGGATGGGCATACAGAAATATTTTTTTTAAATTAAAATTTCATTTTCAAAAATTGAATTATATTAACATGAATTAGACCAAGTTATTAAAATAATCAAGCTCAATCTAATCTGCAAACACGAAAAAGCTTTCACAAACGACGCAACAATGCTAAAAACTCATTGTCAGTTTAAATTAAAAATCTAATTGATTTAAGAAATTTTAA
>JAKCPI010018631.1:0-17487 GCA_023213315.1 Euborellia annulipes | reverse complement strand
CCCGAGTTCGGCGTAGTAGGTAGCGTGCCTGCCTCCTATACCCGCGACGGGTTCGGACCCAGGCAGTCCGAGGATTTTATTTAAGCCATTTGGATACCAAATGGCATAAATAAAAATGCCTGGACCCACAATATATATATATATATATATATATATATATATGTACATATCTTTATATATATAATTCTTCTGTACGTGTGTATGTGACTGAACTCCTCCTAAACGACTGAACCAATTATGATGAAATTTTCTGTATATGTTTGTGAGAGTCCCGGACAGGTTTTGTTTCACAAATAACAATAAGTTAATGAGTAATTATCCGTTAAAATAAGAAAAAAATAAAAATTAGGAGAAATAGTTGCCATGGTAACAAAATATAAATATTTACCCATGTTTACGATTTTTTTATTTATTTACATTTTGAATTCTAAAATATCGGCGTAAATTTTTTGTCTGTGTACCGGGAGAGTCCCGGAAAGGATATGATTCACAAAAAATCTTAAGTTCATGAATAATTAACCGTTAAAATAATCTCTAGAGTCTATATATAAAAATGAAAAGGGAAAATGTATGTACCGGTATGTATATAAGTAGGCGAGCAAGGGGGGTCAGGGGGCGCAGCCCCCTCGCTAAGACAGAAAGCCCCGCCGAAGGCGGGCTCTGCGTCTAGTATATATATATATTACTTACAACGGTTATCGTCTAAAGTCTTAAATGGCCTGAGTTGCCGAAAAGACTGCGAATGTGTGTGTGAGGTGTGAGTGTGAATGAGAAAAAGTGTGAATGTTTTTATATAAAAAAAAAAGAGAGATGCGTGTTCGAATAGTAGGCTACATCTCTGAGCCATATCATCTTATATGGCCTAAGTTGCCGAAAAAAGACTGTGTGAATGGGAAAAAAGTGTGAGTGTTAAAAAAAAAAAAGATAATATACCTATATATATTAATATTGTTTTAGATCCGAGCCGAAAATCGCTCATGATAATAATAACATTATATATTATAACGAATACTTCAGGAATAGCAATAATTCAGAATTATTCCATAGAAATATTAAGAAAAACTGGATCGTCGTTTTCCGAATTTGATACTATTATTGTCACAGGTAATTTTTAAAACAAGTTTTCTAGATTTGGTCTCAAGATTGAATGAATATTTAGCAACTCTGACTGTACCGTACTCTCAGTATAGACACCTTTGTTGTGAACTAATAGAATTATATTTTTTTATTTTTAAAATTCCTATCGGGATCCCCGTTTATTTACCCGAGGTGCTTACGTGTACGGAGACACACACCTCAAACCCAACCGGCCTCTGGCCGTAGCCATCTACCGGCGCCCCGTGAAGTTACATCATTTCCTATCTCTAACTCCTCCACCTTCGTTCGTCTCCTAGCTAGTGAACTAATCCTTATTTCTGGTTCCAACCGGCTCCTTATATCCAACCTCTTCTATGCTATGGAGGATTTCCTAGTTTGAGGAGGGACTCCCTCCAGCACCGGCGTGTAGCCTACTCCTTTCGAAGAATGCATCACTGAGTGGGAACCTTCTTTACGTCCCTTCCACAGGACGGGATGTCACAGCAACTCCCTCTCCTCGTAGAGTTGCCTGAGGGCTATTGTGGTAAGATCCAATTCCAATCCAGGGCTTGCTTGAGGATTTGTTTACATTAAATAAATATTTTTATTTAATGGAAAACTCCCGCACGGCAGGGATTTGAACAGGGATCTTCTTTGCAGAAGCTGACACCCTAGCTCACTACACCAGCGAGCCCTCACTAATAAATTATACTGTATCTATTTTATAGTTTGGAAGGAAAGTGGTGTAGGTTTTCCTTGAAACATTTTTACGTATCTATTTTAAATATTGAGCCATTTTTTCTATAATTTTTATAAGTTTCTCTCTGATTTTGATTAATTATTTCAACCAGAAGGGCCTAATTCACAGACATGAATATGCAGGGATCGATTTCCTATGGAAGAAATCTTAACTTCAATAATTAATTATTCAGAAATAATAAGAATTTCGGGTCTAAAGTAATTTTTAGAACATTCGAAATTTCATATGAAAATTCATATAGGATGAATAGATAGATATTCACGGGAAACAAACGTACTGGCATTGTAAAGATAGATTATGATTTCCATTTCTAATTATTTTTTGTATATATTCAAAAAAATCTGGCGTGCCTGGTCGAACATCACACAACTTTCTTTCTTTTACCCATGGCAATTGAAATTTGTGTTCTCTAACTTTCACACCAGTTATTTGTGTAGCACAATTTTTTTTAAGTCATTGAGGCCATTTGACTTTATATAAGAAGAAACTCGTTATAATTTCTGAATTTGTTCTAGGAATTCTCTGCCTGTTGGGTTCAATTTGCGCTTGTCTTTTTCTGCGATAAATTCGGCCGCCGTCCACTTTTGCTAATCTCCAACGCGATGGTCATCATATGTCTCGGCCTTTTGGCCCTTTATACCTCTGAATTGGTTGATATCAATCTAATCCCTAAAATTGCAATTCCTACTCATGTCTTTGCAATGAATGTGGGTTTAGGTCCGATACCTTATGTTATGATGTCTGAATTGTTGCCACCTCCAATACGACAATTCGGATCTAATATTAGTTTCATTGTTCTCAGTGCACTATTCTTTCTTACTTTACTTACATTTCCATCATTAATTCAGGAAATCGGCTTATCCTTATCCCTAGCACTTTATACAATATTAAGTATCTGCGGCTTTATATTTATCTGGACTTTTGTACCAGAAACTAAAAAGATACCACGACATTTAATGGAAAAAACAATCTACAAGGAATATTTCGAAGCACCTAAAGAAGAAACAACGAGATTAGATTCTACGTAATAGAGACCCTTTAAAACAAAATTTAGACAAACCTATACTTAGGTTGTATTCACTGTAGGAAAAAAGCGTCTAAAGAAAACTGAATGGAATCAGAATTTTATGTTTCAGAAAAAATATGTAGGCCTATATTCTATAATTTAATTTTAATTAAAAAAAAACTTTTTAATCTGTTGTTTCTATTTCTTTTTCATCGTTTTCTGTGCAATATTCTTTCTTCTATTACTTACATTCCCATCATTAATCCAGGCAATTGGGATTATCCTTATTCCTAGAACTTTATTCAATATTAAGTATCTGCGCTTTTATATTTATATGAAATTTTGTACCAGAAACTAAAAAAGATACCACGTCATTTAATGGAAAAAACAATCTACAAGGAACATTCATACAAGTATACTGTAAAAAAAATTTCGATGATTTTACAATTTTTTTGTTGTAAGCAAATTTCCAAGACCAATAGATACTAAATTTACTATACAGTTGAATTATATTTTTACAAAACTCTTTGCAAAAATCGTTTACAAATGTGTGGTAATTTTACTAATATTTAGCAATTTTCGAGTCCAAATGTCTGGTAATTTTACCAATATTTAGCAATTTTCGAGTCCAAATTGTGGTAATTTTACAAATATTTAGCAATTTTACAATCCAAATGTTTGTAATTTTACTAATATTTAGAAAAAAGAAAAAAAAATTTACGACTGGACCCATAGGTTATTGACCTTTAGGGGACGTCTCTACCTGAATGGAGTGAAATAAATATTTTTATTTAATGAAAAATTCCTCCAGGATTTGAACACTGACCTTTTTGGTAGAAGCCTTGCTGCCTAGTCCATTTGACCATCGAATCACCTGTTAACTAATGATCTATCTCTGCTATTTGGCATTCAAGTATGACCTCATTGAAAACTATTTTTACTAAATAATAAAATAAAAAATAAACTTAAAGTTATCATAATATTATTATTTTTTGTATTATTATAACTTAAATAAATCCTTATAGTGCCAAAAATGTCTTTATTAAGAAAGCTAAAAAGCAGTCGAAACAAAGTCGGCCATGTTGGCAGCCTTAAAAGGAAAATTACAATACCCTTGTATTGTAAAATTAGAAACCTTTTTGTAAAATTACAAACCCTTTTCTAAAATTACAAACCGTGTTCTAAAATTACAATGCCGTTGTATTGTAAAATTAGAAACCTTTTTGTAAAATTACAAACCCTTTTCTAAAATTACAAACCGTGTTCTAAAATTACAATGCCGTTGTATTGTAAAATTAGAAATCGTATGGTAAAATTACAATATTTACTCTAATTTTCCAAGAGAATTGTAATTTTAAAATGTTTTTTGGTTGTAAAAATTTTTTGAATGCATAGATTTGTAAATTTAGTATACAAATGTATGGTAGTTATCATTTACAAGGAAAATTTGTAAATTTACTATACTAAAACATACTAAAATTAAAATTTTTTTTTACAGTGAAGGCAGAGCACAACATTTAGAGGTGAGAGAAAGTTGTGTGCTGTGCGGTTAGTCATGCCAGATTTTTTATTTTATTTTTTTTAAAAACAACTATCTCTAGTTTTTATTTATTTTTTTTTGACTATTATATATATTAAAAAAAAATATTGTTTTTTTTTTTTTGAAAAAAAAAAAAAAAAAAAAAAACTTTAATTGATAATAAATATTTTTTTCATTTGCATATATTTACCTAGGATAAGTAAATGGCCACTGTCTAAAGGGGCGGAATAAATTTGAAAAAAAAAAAATAAAACGATAACTAAAGTGTATTTTGTTGTTGTTTATCAACTCTAAAATGACAAGTAATGTTTTTTTTTGTTTTTGATAAAATTTTGAAATTTATATATAAAGCTGGTATTTTTTCTTGATGATTATTGAAAAATTCAAGACAAAAACAAAATGTTTATTTATTATTTAGCAATTTGTCTTTTCTTTGGCGCTGCCATAGGTAAGTGAGATTTGTGTTCTTTTACTTTTTTGTGTAAAGCCCTTTTCGTCTGTTGAGGCCAATTTTATAGTCTGTTTGCACTTACAATACTACAGATATTTAAGTTAAATAGGAAAAACGAATTTAATAAAAACAAACTTCACATGTTCATTCCTATGTTTATTCATTCCTGATTTAGCCTAAGGAGAAACACTCCTAAAAATCAATCGGGAACGACTTCCCCAAAACTTTCTCATATATTCTTTTGGATTTATGACTGCGTGTTTGTGTGTGTTTGTGTGAACAGATTCCTTAAAAACCAGGGCAGCCAGATCGATGAAATTTGGTATATGGGCCATTCCTATGAAAACCTCTGGTTATAAAAGTGAATCAAATTATTACTTTCCCTTATCTATGTATATATGTAATATATATATGAGAGAAAGTATTGGATTCATGTCAAAAATTCGATGTCAAGATTTTGATGGATCTTCACGTTTTGAGGTCCCCTGAATCCAAAAAAAGTGGTTTACGCGACATGGTCTGTCTGTGGGTGGGTGGGTGGGTGTTTGGGTGGGTGTTCAATTTTAAGCATGAAGGAATTGAGCTACGTGGTTGAAATTTTATATTTAAGTTAAACACCCCCGGGACCAAAAAAAATAAGCTTTTAATCAAAATCGGCCAAAGAGTACTAGTACTTTACTGATGTAATTTTTCAGTTTTTTTCGATTTTCTCAAAATTCGCTCCAACGATTTTTTTTTAAATTCAAAAATCAATTATTTTTTAGATGCTCTTTAAAATGTATATTCTCATTTTGCAATTGAAATCTTCTGAAGACCATTTTACTCTTGTATTTCATAGGGAAGATAGGAGAAATGGTTGCCATGGTAACAAAATATAAATAAGATTTAAACTTTCGACCGTTGGTTCTCGTTGAAACATTTTGTAAATTAAAATTAAATATACAAATTAAACACTAGGTTATTTGTTTCAAAGGTTTTATTAATTAAAAATAAAACCTTTGAAACAAATAACCTAGTGTTTAATTTGTATATTTAATTTTAATTTACAAAATATAAATATTTTCCAATAGTTATAAATTTTAGATCTGAATTCAAATGTTCCGTACTGTCGACACAAAAAATCTGGTGTGACAAGCACAGAACACAACTTCCGATTACCGAAGGTAAGAGAAAGTTGTGTGCTGTGCGCCAACACACCAGATTTTTAAGTATTAATTTTTAAAATTTTGCATTAAAAATAGATTTATTTTTCGAAAAAAAGTACTTTTTTCAAATCTCAGGGGGGTAATTACCCCCTTTACCCCCCCCCCTTGTATCCGCCCTTGATTCACACAGTCTTTTCGGCAATTTAGGCCATTTAAGACTTTTAACGAGACTCGTATGTTTTAATAAATCTATTGGGGGGTCCAGGCATTTCTATTTAAGCCATTTGGTATCCAAAATAAAATTATCGAACTGTCTGGGGTCCGAACCCGCGACGTTCGGTATAGAAGGTAGGCACGCTACCAACTACTCCAAGCCGCGTGGGCTTCTGCAACCTTAAAATACAAAAAAATCTTTCTTAAATAAATCAAGAAAAAAAATAAATAAATAAATAAAAAAATATTCAAAACAAAATTTAATAAAATTATTTTTTACCAGCCGCACCGCTCGCCTGCGGTAAACCCTCACCTATTCTTAATTACGTAAAGAAAATTATTACTACTACTATTCCAATCTAGTGACTGCTTGAGGATTTGTTTACATTCATTGAATACATAAATCCAAAGAATACATAAATATTTCTCTATATATTTCCTACGGGAGAAATAGTAAATTTAGGAATTAATAACGCAAAAAGTTATAAGAATTTCGGGACTTTCCATAACGTCTTCATTCGTTTCTACATTCCAAGGGAAAGTTAGTCAAACAGAGCAAGACAGACAGACAGACACAGGTATAGGAAAAAAAGGGAACAAAACATATAAATAATTTATTTTTTTTTTTTTTTTTTTTTATTTGTTTAAGGGTTTTTTTTCGGCATCTAAGGCCATTTAAACCCCATCCCTATTTATTTCAAATGATTGATAGCCAATTCAAATGAAATACATTTTTCTCGCTTCCAACGATAAGTTGCCCAATTAGAGCGTAACAGACGGACATTAACGAATTATATAAATTGAAGCGAAAATATTTATATTTTGTTACAACCGCAACCATTTCTCCTATCTTTCCTATGAAGTACACGAGTAAAGTGGTCTTCATAATATTTCAACCCCTAAATGAAAATATAGTACATTGCTGATTGCTCGGGGTCACCAATCCGAGCTTTCGCAGCTCTTGGCTTAACTGCAACGATTGTTCTCCTTTGCCATGCCCTCAGGCGTGTCCAAAGTCTAAGATAGGGTATTAATTAATTTTTCATTTTTTTTTTTCAGGAGAGGACGATTGTGATAAAAAGGTACGTAGCTATACATCAGCGTCCCACTCCGCTCGCGAGCACAGTGTTCGTTAAGCCGTGTATCCACTACGCGCTCCTGGCGCCGAGAGCGCGTTCCGAGGAACGCGTTCCAAATAATTGAACTCTATCTACAGTAGTAAGCGCGACTGGCGCTCGTGGCAACTGTTCCAAGGTTTCATCGTTCAACATGCAGATCAGTCGTGCCCGAAAAGCCTTCTCAACTGGCGCGCGCGGTAAAAAACCGGCACCAGATGGAACGGCTCGCTCCACATTTGAGCGTTCCAACGAACACATTGGCCCGCGTTCCAAAATGGTATCAATTTCGCGCGGCCGGAACGCGCGCCAATGTTCGTCCTCTTGGAGCGCGTAGTGGATACCCGGCTTTAGCCATTTTCCGTCTTCGAGGCGTTAAAATAAGCTTTTTGATTAAAATTCAAAAATAAATTAGACCCCCGGGCTTGGCGTAGTTGGTAGCGCGCCTGCCTTGTATATCAAGGGTCGGGGGCTCGGATCCCAGACAATCCGATGATTTTATTTAAGCCATTTGGATACCAGATGACTTAAATAGAAATTCCTGAACCCCAATATATATATATATATTAATTACAACGGTTATTGTCTAAAGTCTTATATCGCCTGAGTTGCCGAAAAGACTGTGTGAATGTGTGTGTGAGTGTGAGTGTGAATGAGAAAAAAAGTGTAAATGTTTAAAAAAAAAAAACATTGTGTGGTTTTATGAAACCACGATGCAAGTGAAACTTTTTTCGGATTGTATGCGTTTAGCTGAAAATTTTCAGAAAATTATTTAATTAAGGGTATTAAAATGGCGTTTTTAATCTTAGGAAAATGATGAATGTAAATGAAAAATCAATAGAGGCATGTTAAAAACTGAGAACAATATTTATTAAGTATTTGAATCATTTTAAATTATTTTAATAAAAATTATATTTTATCAATTTAAAAATTCAATAATTAAATCTCACAATTATTTTTTTATAATTCGTCATATATATTACATTTCAACTTTCCTATTTTTGTCGTCACGGCTTGTGACGTCATAACTTGTAGCGTCATGGCCTTTGACGTCACGGCTTAGTAACGCGACATGCTGATAGAGAAACGAAAAAATTTGTGTCGATCAAAATAAAGTTTCACTTTAAAAAAAAAAAAAAAAAATTGCCTTAAATAAAATCATTGGACTGCCTGGGGTCCGAACCCGCGACGTTCGGTATAGAGGGTAGGCACGATACCAACTACTCCAAGCCCGCTGAGTTTTTTAATTCCCCATATAATTAATTAGTAAAAATAAGAATCTTCGTATGCATCTAAAAAGTCACTATACCATCATGAATATGTATAATGCAGTCATATTTGCGAATATAATAACAATTATAATCAAAAATTAAAACTTTGTATATACTGTACTATAATATATTCCAAAATATAATTTCCGAGACATATAAAAAGTTATATCTATTGGTTATAATTCAAATTATATCCCATTATAATTTTTCTTATAACTTAATATATAATTTGAAGAATATAAGTTTCAGGTCATATTTCTGCTTATAAGTGAGGATATATTGCTTATATTCGCTTATATTTTAGGGCATATACTATTTCCGTACGGGTTTGTACAGATTATATACTCGTAGATATATTTTGAAAAATTTTAATTAAGAATTTTATAAAAAATCAGAGCCCTTGGGGGGGGGGGGGGGGGGCAAATGCCCCCTGTCCCCCCCAAATGAAGCCACAGAATATAAGCCCCTGATAAAAATATCATTTCAAAATACTCGTGATAGATATGTCGGATTTATATTTGAAATAAATTTTTATCGGCTAAAATATACATATAGGACCTACTGTATTAATTACGAATCTCAACTTTTGATATTTATAATGAGAAGATGGAAGTACTTTTTTATTATTAGTAGATTCGTCATTCATAGGAGAAACTAATTTTTTGGGTTAAATGCCACCTAAAAAACAACTTCTCAACCCAATCAACTTTTTTTTTCATTTCAGGTAAAGTTTACATATCCCAGTTGGAGTGTAAAAACCGAAACTCCCACTATGGTCAATATTAACATTACTACAACACAATTAGAAGATGGAACGGTATCTTTGAATGGAACTGTCGAGTTTCCATATGGTAGTGTAAGTGTAGGCATCAAGGTAAGATCATATTTTATATATTACGTACAGAGGCGTACCGAGGAGGGTGTTCGCAACCCCCCTCCTTCTCCTCGAAAAAATTCAATATACTTGAATATACATATTTTGATTACGTATACTAGTAAGATTTGCCGCCTTCTGCCCCTGGATCCCCTTGTTTGCCTTCAACGTCTCCTTGATATTATCATCATCATCATACAATAATATAAAGTGCTAGCGGCTGACTTCCTGTCCCTGTGTGTATGTGCCTATCAGGACGCTGATTGGCCAGAATAAAAAGGAAGTTGAGTCAAAGAGGGAAATTTAAAAGTAAATCAGAGAGCGAAATTTAAAACTGTAAAACATTGGAAATTGCTCGCCGAAGGCGAAGCGCTTTTCCACTTGTCAGAGAATATAACATCTATACCCGGGGGGGAAGGTATAGATATTATATAGAGGGGTTCTCCCAGAATTATGCCTTTCAGGAATTTTTCTAACAAGGAATGTCACCCAAAGGTGAATCGCCGATTCTTTTGAAACTTGGTGCATTTAAAGAACTCATCTAAAGATTAATTTAGATGAAAAAAGTTTCAGGGATGGGCATACAGAAATATTTTTTTAAATATTTTTAACTTAATCTATAAAATCAGTACAATAGTGAAAATTCAATGAAAAAATGCTTAAAACAAATTTCATTCTTACAATAACTGCATTTTATAATAGAAAAAATCACATGATTCGTCTTTATAACATAAGTTATTTTCATTGTTGAAACAAAATTCAACAGGATTTAAGTGAGTCCTCTAAGCGGGTCGTAATAAATTTATTTATTTATTTAGGATTATCGAAATGACCAGGATGGCTTTGAGACCAACCCGATGCAAACCACGAGTATTTAAATAGATTAATATATCTTGGTGAAGAGAGCTGATTGTGTGCTAATGATTGCAAAATTAGTATATTATTTCTCTGATATAAGTTGATATTTAAATTGAAAAGTATAACGCGATCAGATATCTTCCTCACAAAATTCGCTTTTGCAAAAATGATTTTAAAATTTCTTAAATCAATTAGATTTTTTAATTTAAACATGACAATGAGTATTTAGCATTGTTGCGTCGTTTGTGAAAGCTTTTTCGTGTTTGCAGATTAGATTGAGCTTGATTATTTTAATAACTTGGTCTAATTCATGTTAATATAATTCAATTTTTGAAAATGAAATTTTAATTTAAAAAAAATATTTCTGTATGCCCATCCCTGAAACTTTTTGCATCTAAATTAATCTTTAGATGAGTTCTTTAAATGCACCAAGTTTCAAAAGAATCGACGATTCACCTTTGGGTGACATTCCTTATAAGAAAAAAATAAATAAATTGTGTATTATAAGTTATGATGACAACAAATTTCTTAAAAGGCGGTGTTGCCAGATATGTTCGATTTTTTGCGGACCCTCGTTGTGCCCCCCTATGCCCCATAACGACCTCTATGAAATGTACAAATGTAGGTCAAATGGGTAACCTATAATTATTCTTGTGTTGAGAGATGCCAATTAAAATTACAATCATGGATAACTTGAATTTTTTAAATGGAACCTGTTACTTTTTATGCCATTTCATTTTTGTTGTTAAAATTGTTAAATGAAGGGCTTAGTAGAAGATAGTCATAAGCCAGAAAACATTAATTTCGAGATGTTGACAAATTAAAGTTTGACTCAAATCTGTAAATCAGCTACTTAATTTATAATAACTTTCTCTATAAAAATGAACACTTGTATGTCTTTTAAAGCATATAGTAAAGAATGGAACATTAACTCGTTTTAAAAGCATTTATAACGAAGAAGAAAACGAAAATGAGGCTTATGACTTTCTTCACCGGAAAAATGGCAATTTTTTTGACTTAAAAATTAGGGTTTTTGAAAAAAAAAAAAAAATTGATTCTAGAGTTTATTAATTGCGATTGTTTTTATATAGTCAATTAGAGTTTTTCCTTCTGCACAAATTGAGATCAAATTTAGACTGATCTGATTATCCGTTCGGAATCTACAAGGGTTTAAACCTTTAAATAAGAATTTCCCGCCGCGCGCTCTAAAATGAAATAATAGAAAAAAAAAAATGGTAATAATCTTTAGCTGAAGGATCATGCTCTCTAATCGTATATTGAGAATAATTATACCACATATGACATATGCTCGGAACAAATAGGGTTATTTCGAATCGAATACTCCTCAAATGGATAACTGCAAAGTTTTAGGAAAGTATTCAGCTTCTATACAAATATGCATTTGTATCAACATCCGGGGTCTAATTATAATAATTATTACATAGTTATAAGTTTTTTATTTCGTTGAACCTTTATTAGAATCAAATTCGTAATTATATTTAAAATAATTTTTTTATTTCAAATTTTCATATTACAAATTAAAAAATAAAATAAAAAAAAAGATTTTTAAAAAAATGCTTTTATTTAAATTGAACTAAAAAGAGAGAAATAAGAAAGAAATAATTTAATTGTTCTTGTTAAAAATTTTTAATATTTATGACTTAAAATAAAAGCGTGGGGCGCGAGCCTCGGAATCACTTCGAAATTATTTCTTTCTTATTTCTCTCTTTTTAGTTCAATTTAAATAAAAGCATTTTTTTAAAAATCTTTTTTTTATTTTATTTTTATTTTAAGCTTTTTAGTCTTTTAGTCTTATCAAAAATCATCAATATGATAAAGTACCACATTAGTTTGGCCTGTATTGATTTGGTTCAATTGAAAAATTATTCATTATCATAAAAAAATGACTCGTAAATATCAAAATTCAAAACTATAGTTAATAGGGCCTTATTTGCGTGAGGCTTCAAATAAAGTTCCACATTAGTTTGGTCTATTTTGATCAAAACCACCATATAGTGGCGTCATCAAAAATGACTCTTAAGTATTACATTTCACACCTTTAGCCCATCAGGAAGTCTTTTGAAATTACATTAATTCGCGAAGGGTTTCAAATAAAGTACCACATTAGTTTGGTCTATTTTGATCAAAACCACCATATAGTGGCGTCATCAAAAATGACTCTTAAGTATTACATTTCACACCTCTAGCCCATCGGGAAGTCTTTTGAAATTACATTAATTCGCGAAGGGTTTCAAATAAAGTACCACATTAATTTGGTCTATTTTGATCAAAACCACCATATAGTGGCGTCATTAAAAATGACTCTTAAGTATTACATTTCACACCTCTAGCCCATCGGGAAGTCTTTTGAAATTACATTAATTCGCGAAGGGTTTCAAATAAAGTACCACATTAGTTTGGTCTATTTTAATCAAAACCACCATATAGTGGCGTCATCAAAAATGACTCTTAAGTATTACATTTCACACCTCTAGCCCATCGGGAAGTCTTTTGAAATTACATTAATTCGCGAAGGGTTTCAAATAAAGTACCACATTAATTTGGTCTATTTTGATCAAAACCACCATATAGTGGCGTCATCAAAAATGACTCTTAAGTATTACATTTCACACCTCTAGCCCATCGGGAAGTCTTTTGAAATTACATTAATTCGCGAAGGGTTTCAAATAAAGTACCACATTAATTTGGTCTATTTTGATCAAAACCACCATATAGTGGCGTCATCAAAAATGACTCTTAAGTATTACATTTCACACCTCTAGCCCATCGGGAAGTCTTTTGAAATTACATTAATTCGCGAAGGGTTTCAAATAAAGTACCACATTAGTTTGGTCTATTTTAATCAAAACCACCATATAGTGGCGTCATTAAAAATGACTCTTAAGTATTACATTTCACACCTCTAGCCCATCGGGAAGTCTTTTGAAATTACATTAATTTGCGAAGGGTTTCAAATAAAGTACCACATTAGTTTGGTCTATTTTGATCAAAACCACCATATAGTGGCGTCATCAAAAATGACTCTTAAGTATTACATTTCACACCTCTAGCCCACCGGGAAGTCTTTTGAAATTACATTAATTCGCGAGGGGTTTCAAATAAAGTACCACATTAGTTTGGTCTATTTTGATCAAAACCACCATATAGTGGCGTCATCAAAAATGACTCTTAAGTATTACATTTCACACCTCTAGCCCATCGGGAAGTCTTTTGAAATTACATTAATTCACGAAGGGTTTCAAATAAAGTACCACATTAGTTTGATCCATTTTGGTAAAACCAAACTCACAATTTGCGTCATCAAAAATGACTCTTAAATATCAAATTTCACACCTCTAGCTCATCGGGAAGTGTCCTTAACAAAGCCATAAAGTTGGTGACCTTGAAAGAGTGAGTTAAATAAAAGCATTTAATTTAATTAAAAATAATAATTAAAAACTAGACGAAAGATATCAATTTTTTATCTTTGGAGGTCTTCTTTTTTTAATTCATAAGATGATGGGCGTTACTAGAGAATTTGGCTGGGGGGGGGGAATGGGACCAGCTATCTTCCGGGGTGCCTGGAAAGCCCCATATTTTCTCAATTTTTCTTGGGGCAGGGAGCTTTCCGGGCCCCCCCCCCCCGACACCCCCTAGTTACACGGATGGTGTTGACAATAATTAAACAAAGTATAAATTAAATACCTGTTTAATAAGTACAATACTTTGTTTAATTATTGTGAACTCCATCTTAAGAATTTAAAAAAGAAGAAAACCACCAAATTAAAAAAAATTTATATGGATAACTCTAAATCATATCCTGTGACGCTACCCGCTAAAGCCTATCTGCCTTCGGCTCGGCTTCAGCTCCTAGTCCTATATGGGCCTATATAAAGAATAAGTTTATTTTATTATTAAAATTTTTTACAGTCACAAATGAATATGGAGGTCTATGGTCTCACTGAATATGAAGGATGGTACGACAATAATAATAACGATGAGGAAGGTTACCACATTTGTAATGAACTTGTTAAAAAGTTTCCTAAATTTTTCGAAATTCTAAGAAGAAACGGGGGAAATTTTTTGGAAGAATGTCCGCCACATGGAGAGGTAAGCATTAATATATTTCTTTGTAGAAACAGAGTAGTATACTGTATAATATATGTAGGAATACAGGTTTACTCTGCTTCTTGTTGCAGAAGGTCGAGCAAGGTGTAAAATAATTTTTTCTAAAAAATTATACTAACCTACACAAAAAGATAAAATTTATTTTTCTGGGGGGTTTCCCTTGTGATTCTTATAAATTCAAATCTGTAATTTGTTTTGCTCCATCAGGAATAGTTTTAGAGATAGAGAGAAAAATAAAATTTCTTGAGTTGAATGGCTGTAGATATTCAATTGGAAAAGGAAACGGGAGCCTCCCCGGGAACAGCAGCCAGGATTAATAAAAAAACCCTTATATTTCGTAGCCGACGTTTCGGGTGCTAGTCGCACTCATCCTCAGGGCCAATGATAAGAATTTTTATTTAGTAAATAATTATTTTAGATAAATTAATACAGTAAATAATACTACATACCCCATATTAAGACTTACATATATATATCTTACATATTAAGATTTTTACTTACAAGCAAAATTTAGTAAATGTTATGCGGTACTGGCAATTGATTTCATGTTTATACATGTATTTGTTTGTTCTTAGCATTAATAGTATGTACAGTAATAAAAACTATTCTTTGAATACAAAGCGTTGTGATTGAACACCGCATCTTAAATAGCAAGTGATGAATTTCTCAAAAATATATTTTTTTTTTAATTTTCATTAAAATAAAATATATTTGATTATTAAAAAAAAAATATATATTTTTGAGAAATTGACTACTTGCTATTTAGATGTGGTGTCTGTCATTCACAAAGTTTTGTATTCAAAGAATAGTTTTTATTACTGTACAAGGTACATACCATTAATGCTAGGAACACACAAATACATGTATAAACATGAAATAAATTGCCAGTTCTGTTGACAAATATCATTCTCCTTATGCCCTGAACTGGGTAAAAGCGTAATTCAAATTTTTCAGTTCGAAAAGTTGCTGCACGAAAAGTGTTTAACATTGGCTCTAACAATGGCAATGAAATGTTTTTTGGCTCTCCTGAAAAATAAACAAAAATGGAGTTAGGCACTTTATTAATTAGAATGTAGATCTAGAGGTATATTTTTTGTTCTTTCATAAAAAATGACTTTTAATTCAAATTTTATCCTACTAACAAGGGGAGTGCACGGCCTTCTTGTTACTGTTTTGAACGAAAAAATTTTTATGTAATTAAGTCTAAAATAATTTTCCTTTTAAGTTCAAACAATTTTTTTCCAGAAATGGATTTTTTACTTTAACAACGTAACTATTGTACCAGAAGATATTCCGTGTGATATCCGTAAATCAATGGACGAATATTTTGAGATAAAGTTTGTGTGGAAGGAACAAGGATCTGGCTGGACCTACAGATCGTACAAAACATTGCTTGAAATCACTTTTGATACTGCTATTTAAAGATTTTACTAAAAGATCAACTGTTTATTTTGAAAGCGATGCAAGTTCACTTTTTGTTTGCGATTAAAGATTAAACAAAACTATAGCAGAGACAAAAGGCCATCTAAAGAAAATAAAATCTGGAGCTGTCTCACGTTCAAAATAAACATTAGACCTTCACTTTTTAGTTTAGAAATAGTACTTCTAATAACACTGTGCTACAAAATGAAACTTTTTTCTGGCCCCGAGAAAATTCCTTCAGATTCTTAAGTAAAATGACCTCCTGAATCCGAATATGACCTTCGTTTTCCCCCAGCACGTACCGTTTTCGGGGGTAGCCCCCTACTTATTTCCACCCCTTCTTCTTGCAAGGGCTTCGAAATCGCCCACACCCCACCCGCTTTGGCCTATATATTTTTTTTAGTTGAGGGATGTTTAAGGAAGGGTGGGGTGGGTCTGTCAGCTGAAATATGTAGAAAATCAGTGAAAAAATTGGGAAAAATCCAGAAAAAATCGATCATTTTTAATTATTTTTTTGCATTTTAGGGACAAAATCCTCCCCCACATCCCCCCCCTTGGATCCAAATGTTAATGTTTTTTAACTTTTCACTTCTCTAGACCTTCTGAAGAAATGTTAAGGCTAAAATATTCCTTTTCATCCCTCCAATTTTTTCGTGGCCCTATAATTAACGAAAAGGGCTGGAAATAAGTAGGGGCTACCCCGAAAACGGTACGTGCTGGGGAAAAACGAAGGTCATGTTTGGATTCATTTACTTAAGAATCTGAAGGAATTTTCTCGGGGCTTTTTTCTTGTAGCACAGTGTAATTATAATAATAAATTATGGTGGTGAGAATTTTTGTTCTTTATAATATAATGTTGTTTTTTGTTGTTGTTAATAAAAATTGTTTGAATTTCTTGTACAAATTATTTTTGAATTTCTATATTATAATTAAAGCCCGAATTATTATGCAGTAAAAACCCCTAAATATGCCATATAATATGCAGTAAAAGTATTAAAAAATGCAATATATATGACAAAAATATTAAGTAAATAGCTTTCAATTAAAGGAAATCATGTAAAACTAATCGAGTCATATTTTTCAAAGGAAATAGCGTAAAAATAAAAATTTGTCTCTTGAATAAGAATGCCTGGACCCTCAATATATATATATATTCATAATAACGGTTATCGTATAAAGTCTTATATGGCCTAAGTTGCTGAAAAGACTGTTCTTGTATATCACCATTCAGTGTATTTATGTCTAAAATTATTGTGTAGATTATGCTCCTTTAAAATGCAAACAATTTTTATATTTGTGTGTGAATGACAGTGTGAAATGGAAAAAAGTGTGAGTGTTTTTGTCTCTCAATAGAAACTAAATTTAGTGTTAAAAAAAAGGCATATAATAAGTATAGTCAAATTTGTTAATTTATTTAAGGGGGTTCAGGAGGTAGAAGTTATGCATGTTTTTCCCCAGAAGAGGGCGTTGTGGTTTTCAAAAAAATAACAAAAAAAAAAAAAAAAAAAAAAAAACACCTATTACGAAAATTTGCCAAGATAGTATCAGAATTGTAGCTAATAATATTTAATGCATTTGGTTGATTTTCATTGATCTTTTAACAATGAATTATTAATGTGATTATATA
>JAKCPI010018629.1:0-26534 GCA_023213315.1 Euborellia annulipes | reverse complement strand
AGCCGGGGGTTATTTTCCCTTCTTAAGATTTCGGTATTAATGAGAGACATATAAGATGGATGTATCTAGAAAGAAGTAGAAAGATCAATTTAACGAAGGCCAGATTATCTTAATCCCTTCTTTTCTATTTTTTTTTTTTTTTTATTTATTACAATTGTGCGAGTTTTTAAGGTCGAGATCAAAGAGTCAGTCCCTGTGTAAGTGTAAGTGAGCAAGTAAGCGTCCTTGCTCCGGCATACGACCTACTCCAGGTCACACTCCTTAGCTGGCTCACCTTACATATAAACACTCTCAGAGATGAAAAAATTCACAAATTTCAATACAGTTATCTGATCATATTTTTTTAAAGGTCAGGAGAATCTATTTCAAATGAATATTCAGGACTTACACGAATTATTCTTTCTTTATGGGGAACAGTTGTAATGAATGAAAAAACGACAAAGCGTTACGCTAATTGAGCCAATGTGTGTATTGTATTACCACGCAAAAAGAAATATTTTGTAAAAGCTGGGAGTCGAATGACCAGGGTCAAAGGCCGGAAAATAAAGAGAAAAAAAAACGCAACAAGAAGAGTGTATATCAAAGATTTTTTTTCAACTATACAAATCTGGTGTGACTAATCGCACAGGACACAACTTTCTCTTCAAGTAATTAGAATTCAAGATATAAAATTATAAACATTGGAAAATATATGACAACGAATTCTCTTATCTTTCCTATGACGTACAAGAGTATAGCGTGCTTCATAAGATATCAATGCCAAAATGCGAATATACATTTGAAAGTGCATCTAAAAAATAATTGATTTATGAATTTTAATCAAAATCGTTTGAGCGAATTTGGAAAAAAATTGAAAAAGTACATCAGTAAAGTACTAGTAGGTACTCTTTGGCCAATTTAGTTCAAAAGCTTATTTTCATGGCATAGTGCGGTACCTAATTTAAAAACAAAATTTCAACTTCGTAGCTCAATTCTTTTATACTTTATTTTGTTTACAGACAAACAGACCATTTTGAGGAAGCCACATTTTTTTTTTGGACTCAGGAGGCCCCAAAACGTGTATTTCCATCAAAATCTCGACATCGAATTTTTGACATGAATCCAATTTCTCTTAATATATATATGTAGCTATATGTATATGGGTAAGAGAAAGAAAAAATCAATGAGAATCGAATCCTCAGTGAATGAAATTTATTCCTCTAAAGGACGATCATCCTTAGCGAATATATACAAAAATATTTTTTGAAAATACATGAGAATTCTAAAATATATTATTCTTCAGTTTCGCCAAAAAAAAAAAAAAAAAAATCATTGTGTTTTATGAAACCAAGATGCAAGTGATCGTAGGCGTTTAACTGAAAATTTTCAGAAAATTATTCAATTAAGGGTATTAAAATCGCGTTTTTAATAATTGGAAAATGAAGATTGATAATGGGAAATCAATAGACGAATGTTAACAACTGAGAACAATATTTATTTAGCAATTGAAGATTTGAATCATTTTAAAAATTATATTTTATCAATTTAAAAATTGAATAATTAAATCTCACAATTATTTTTTTATAATTCGTCATATATAATAAATTTCAACTTTCCTATTTTTGTCGTCACGGCTTGTGACGTCATGGCTTATAGCGTCACAGCCTTTGTCGTCATGGCTTGTAACGCGACATGCTGATAGAAGTGCGAAAAAATTTGAGGGATCAAATAAAAGTTTCACTTTAAAAAAAAATGTATACAATAACATTCCACTATATATAAGACAGTTGGTTAAAAAGTATACTCTCTTATATTTCCTATATAGCCGAGACCCCCATAAGACAGTTGTTAAAAAGTATACTCTCTTTATATTTCCTAAGTATAAGCTTAAACTAGAGAGTTTATTAATATAGAATTTTATTTCCTTGGAATTTGGCCAAAAGTGTTAACTTTGAAACGATAATCTAACAATAAAGTGGAGGTGGGTGTGCATAATAATATATATATATATATAAGGTTATATAGCAAGGGAAGGGGAGAGTGCGCGTGTGATTTATTGCCTCTCCACCTTCGGGGAGGGCGCCACATGTCGACAATCGATTCCAAGAAGGGGGCTCTGGAATACTCTGACTCTGACAGCGTTTACTTCCAAAAAGATTGATTGGCAATCTATCCACAAACGAATAACCCATATATTACCTATTTTACATTTTTTATTCATGTAAATAAAATGTCTTCTATCTGTCTGAGAAAAATAAAAAATGCCACTTGGAAATCTACAATTTAATATCATTTTACTTTCTCTTACCTCTATATATGTTAATATATAGAGAGTGAAAGTATTGGATTCATGTCAAAAATTCGATGTCGAGATTTTGATGGATATACACGTTTTAAGGTCTCCTGAATCCAAAAAAGTAAAAAGTGGTTTTCGCAACATGATCTGTCTGTGAAGAAAATATCTCAAGAACGTAAAGAGCTAGGAGGTTGAAATTAATATTAATTATTAATTATTGGAAGGTTGAAATTTTATATTTAAGTTAGGCACCCCCTGGCAGCTTTTGAACAAAATCGGCCAAAGAGTACTAGTACTTTACTGATGCACTTTTTCAATTTGTTTGTTTTTTTATTTTCACAAATCATCGATTTTGATTAAAATTCATTAATACAAAAATGTGGTCTATAATTAAAAATTATCCTAATAATAATAAGTATAAATAAGATTTGGTGGCTGTGAATGTAACAGAATTTGATAGGGCAGGTTCAGCCAAATAAAAGCCTTTATATGCTTCTCGACTCCGGAGACGTTTCGAGATATTTTTAATGTCTCATCATCAGTCCGTATCGAAAATTAGCATAAAGGTAGTCATTAATATACAGCATATGTACATATAAATTTTATATAATGAATATGCCTCGAAGCGTTCATGAGAGGAAATATTCTCAATAGGACTGATGATGAGACATTAAAAATATCTCGAAACGTCTCCGGAGTCGAGAAGCATATAAAGGCTTTTTATTTGGCTGAACCTGCCCTATCAAAATCTATAATAAGTATAATTTCATGTTATTGCAATATTAATAGGCTTATGTAATGATGATATTGATGAGTTTTGTTTCTGTCTAAAATTATTTTGTCTGTTGAAGGTTCACTGACGAACCGAAACTGTTGAAAAAATGCAATATAGCGGTCATATGCGCCCCCAGGTCTCAATAAAATTTCAGATAATAAATATTGCTTGATATTTATTTATTATTTCTGAATACTGTACGTATCTTGAAAACAATTCTACTTTGGCTGTTTCTATTATATAATAAATTATATTCATTGAACAAATCGCTCAGATAAGAATTAAGTATCATTTTTTAGGTGAAAATCAACACATTTAAGAGGATGCCATGGGTTATATCAGCAGCAGTTTTAAATTATTATGACTGAAATAAATTTAACTTTTTTTTTTAGTATTTGATAGGGTTTGTGAACTGTCTGGCTCCAGCTTTGGAGTGACAGTCTATTAAAATTTTTAGTCTCCCGAGTAAAAATGATCGAGGGATACACATGCCCGTAGCAGATCTGCATAGTGAACCTTGAGGGACACACAGGGATACACACGCCCACACCAGGGACACCCAGGGATACACACGCCCATGCCAGGGACACCTAGGGATACACAAGTCCACACCAGGGACCACAGGGATACACACGCCCATACCAGGGACACCCAGGGATACACACGCCCGCACCAGGAACACACATTTTTCTTCTGGTCATCTACTGTGTGTGTGTCCCTGGTGTGGACGTGTGTATCCCTGTGTGTCCCTGGTGTGGACGTGTGTATCCCTGTGTGTCCCTTAAGATTTACTATGCGGACATGTGTATCCCTCGATCATTTTTAATCATTTTTACTCGGGCTGAATCCGTCTTTGGTATTTGGTTTAGAAAGCATTCTCAAATGTTTGTTTTATAATTTGTTACATGTTATAGTTGAAAAAAAATATTGAATTTATTTATTACTTGTTTTGTTAAATAATTAGAATTCTTATAAGCCTGTCTATAAATCTCTAAATCCTCTTTACTAAATCTCATAAAAGTCTTTCAGAGTAAGAGAGATGACAAAACGATTCGCTACCCCTTTCCTTTAACACCCCCTCTCTTATTTCCACCCTCCGATTATTCTTGCTCTAGGGAATCGCATCGTTATCTTATTCGCTTTTTTCTGTTATGATTAAATAGGTAACCCCCACCTCTACTTAATATAACAATAACGGATTAAAAAAATATGAACTCAATTAAATCATCCTGGATAAAAAAAAAATCGATTAATTTAAAGCTATAAAAAGTTTATTAAAAAATAATAAATTTCGTTTTATTTTCGTTTAATATCCGGCTTGAAAGAGTAAATGAATTCAAAATAGGTGGGGCAATTTAGATACAAAATTCAATCAATACGTATAAATAAATTTTAAAAAAAGTCAATATGTAAAATTTTCTTCATCAGAACCATATTTGTCTGAAATTTAAGACAATTTTTTTTACATTAACAATTACAATTATTTAGTTATCTGATTCTAACCTCTTCATCAATGATGAACTTATATTTATAATAAACAAGAATTTTTAAAATAAATATTTTTGATTGTTAATTATACAAGTTTTTGTTTTTAATAAATACAATATTCTTTTTTCACACTTTTTTTAAACTAATATTTGACAGAATTTTTAACCTAAAAGAGAGGTAAACATCTAGTATAAGAAAAATAATTATGACAAAAAATCTATTTTAGGTTAAAAATTCTGTCAAATAATAGTCTTAACAAAAGTGTGAAAAAAAGAATATTGTATTTATTAAAAACAACTTGTATAATTAACAATCAAAAATATTTATTTTGACATTTTAAAAAATTCTTGTTTATTATATATATATAAGTTCATCATTGATGAAGAGGTAAGAATCAGATAACTAAATAATTGTAATTGTTAATGTAAAAAATTCTTAAATTTCAGACAAATATGGTTCTGATGAAGGCCGAAATTTTTAATTTTTTTTTTCCCCTTTGGTCTTTTAAAATTTATTTATACGAACAGAATGCATCCTCGTCTAAATTGCCTAAATCTAAAATTGTCTCTGATATGAATTGGTGGTTTGATTGACAATTTCCTAGATCCCGCTGAACAACAGCGAAACACCTGAAGAAAACTACTGAAGGAATTTTATAATAGTAAAAAAACAGTTAATTTAGTGAGGTGTCGAAAATGTCGATTTTCGATTTTGGAATCAATTAGATCATTTCTGAAAGTCGATTAATCATTTAAGAAAGTCGATTATTTTTTTTTAACTCGTGCTTAGGAGATCCAGTAAATATTAAATATATTTATTTATTTATAAGATTTATTAAGTAATTAAACATTTTATTAAATACAACAATATCGCAATATATTGTTTTCAATATTTGTAACAATAGTTCTGTGAAGGCTATTGTAGCCCGAAATGAACCGAATGCATCCTTTCCAATTTTTTTTCTTTTTCATTCACACTTTTTCTCATTCCCCACACTCACACACACTTCACCTTCTTTTCCACTCCCATATAACATTTCGATACCGTTATTTTATTTATATAATTAGTCATTTTTATTTACATCTATCCATTAAAATCATCCTCTTCAACCCCATTTTATATACCACCCCACCACCCCCCTCGTACCTAAAATAAAATATGGAAGTTGAGTATCAAAATAAAACATTAAAATATTCAAATTAAGGGAATTAAGAATGCCACAAATCTTCACTAATCGAACTTAGAAAGCGTGTTGATTGGTGTGTTATGTGTAGGTTCAAAAAAAAGATGAAAGTCAATCAATGAAAACGTTACAAACTATATTGTCATCGGTTACCAAGAATTGTAACAAAAAAAAGTCAAAGTAGACGATTCTAATCGAGTTGAAAGAGTTTCTAAGAAGTCGAATATTTTCAGTAAAAGATCGATTCTTGACTAAAGTCAGAGTCGACTTTAAATTTAATCTAAGTTATTCACGATACAAATTAACCAGGCATATTTATTTAAACAAATTGGCATTCAATTAATTTAAATAAATTTTCAGACTGCCTGAGATCCGAACCCAGACCCATCGGCTTTAAAGGTTATCCTCTCGGCCACAGGGTGAGGGATTTATTGTTGATCTTTATTATTATAATATTCGTTTAAAAAAAAAGAGTAAAATGCATAAGTATTAATAAAAATTCATAAATAAAAATATAGAAATGAGTTGCGCGGGAGATCATCATTAAATGCATCGCATTCATTTTTAGAACGACAAGTATATAATATAAACATTTACTAGGAATAAAATCTCTATATGTGTGCAGGGAATGGGGGTGCTTTTAAACGACACATAACACATAATAAATATATATAGATAGAGGGTGCAAATGGTGAAGGGAGAGTACATACAAGACCATTCCGTCTAGGCAAACAAACACTAAACAATAGGGGGTGAAAACAATACACGGTGAAGAGAAAAGAAATATTATTCCTGTTTTATTTTTTAGTCCATAAATAATAAATGAAAAAAAAGAGAACAACGCCATCTTTTAATTTATGGGGTAGTAAAAAAAAACAAACAAAAAAAAAATTGGGGTAATTTTAAAGATTTATATAAATTATTTTTGATTTTAAAAAATCCCAATAGAAGAAAAATTTTATATTAAATATTTGATTTAAGTATAATTGTGATATATAGTAGTAAAAGAAAGTATTGTTTAATATTGTTTTGAAAAATATAAAGGCATCGTCATATCTAACGATAAATTTAATGGACGCGCCTAGAAGAAAGCAACCAGTTAAACAGCAATGCTTATTTGGTTATCTATATTTTAGGCGGGAATGTAAAAATTTGTTTACTTTCTCATAGCTATGGCCTATAACAGGGTATGTAATATATAAGAGAGAAATTATTGCAATCAAAAAATCTGGTGTGACTGGTCGCACAGAACACAATTTTTTTAGTTTTTTGAAAGTTGTGTGATTTTTTGTATCGACATATAGGCTATACGTGCATTTAGATTCCGAACGTATAATCAAACAATTTAAGGGCAAAATTAAAGATTATCTAAAAAATAATTGATTTTTGAATTTTAATCAAAATCGTTAGGCGAATTTTGAGAAAAAAAAACTGAAAAAGTACATCAGTAAAGTACTAGTACTTTTTGGACAATTTTGTTCAAAAGCTTCATGTCAGGTCCCAGGGGGATACATAACTTAAATATAAAATTTCAACCGCGTAGCTCATTTGCTTTAAGCTTATACTGTATTTCATTTTGATCCACAGACCTCAAAAAGTGTATTTTTATCAAAATTTCGACATCGACCTTTTGACATGAATCCAATACTTTCTCTCTTCATATATTAACATACACATATATCTCATAGGTAAGAGAAAGTAAAAAATAAAGTATCCATTTTAATTATTTTAATTATACAATTGAAAAATCTTGCTTATATATCGAAATACTAATTAATCGTGTTTTAGAAATTTTATAAAATCGTGTGTGGACTTCCACACTGTCTGTGATTGGTATTTGAACAATGGCAGGAGGTGGCAGCCAGAAAGGAGTATGATTTAAAATAAATTTTCTTATTTTATTTACTATTCGCTGCTCAGAATTTTTTTTTTCAAAACAAATAATTCGTACAGTTAAGATGCTGAAGACAACCCAATGACACAATTTTAATTCCCTTATGGATTTTTTGATTAAATACGTCCGAGTTGTACAGCTGTTATTTGTTAATCCCTTGGGAGATTTAAACAACACATGTCCTTTCTAGAGGAACTTGGTAACAATTAAACAAAAAATTCATTAATGATTAGAAATTTCCCATCCAGTTCGTACTAATTTTATAATTAAACTCAAAACAAACTGGATTAAAAAAAAGAAGCTTCAGACAGATTTCAGGTTTAGGTAGATGGATTTTTCAAATTTATAAATAAGGAAAACAAAATTTCTTATTTTTTATTAAAATTTATTGGCCAAATCGATGCGCAATCTAAGTTTCATTGAAAATATCTTTGAATGTATCTTCTAAATTTGTGGCCCTGATGATGTCTGGTAGGACTAAACTTAGATTGCGCATAGAGTTGGCCAATAAATTTTAATAAAAAATAAGAGAAATTTTAACAATCGAAACAGGCCAAGAATTATCAATACCAGAAGCAGGAGGTTTACTTGGCGTGTAGTTGCAGATGGAGATGCAATATGGGAATAAATAAATAAATAAAATTTATTGTCAGGATTTTTTATTATTGACGACCAACCCCAGTAAATTGGTTTCGGTTAACAAAAGTAACCATCATTGGTCGTCAATAATAAAAAATCCTGACAATAAATTTTATTTATTTATTTATTCCCATATTGCATCTCCATCTGCAACTACACGCCAAGTAAACCTCCTGCTTCTCACCTGGTTTGAGATCCTATGAAATTAAAAAATTTTAAGTAGACAATAGTATTCTCATCAGTCATTAGTGTCAGAACTTACACATTGTGGTAGTAACCACAATGTTAATCCTGAGGACTAACTTTCTTGGAAATAATACTGAGATGTGTTCCCTTTTCCTTCCTCAGAAGAACGAATCTCAAATAAATTTGGATAATTTTTCCCCATGAGGTGGATTTGAACTCGAGTTGTCTTCAACTCAGGATTATAAGCTTAACTCGGCGAATCGCCTTCTCAATAGCATTACAATAAGCTAATTCAAGTAGCTTTCTTTTTTAATTTCTCCATTTAGAGCTGTTAAAGGGAATAATAAAATAATATAATTGAGCACTTATTGAGTAAGAAATGAATTTAAACCCTTGATGGTTTAGAAAGAAAGAATATGGCGTTGTTCTCAATTTTTTAGGTGTGTTAGAAGTATACAAAAACAGAAGACTCACTGCCAGGAGAAGCTACCGGTGATGCCTTCCCTAAGCCGGTCCTTGAGGGAACGTTGACGAGCCGGGCCTGGGCCGGTGGCGGCAGCGGCGGATCCTGAAGACTGTTCCAGGGTGGCGGAGCCCACCAGTGGGCGGCAGTGAGGACAATAGAACGAAATTGAAAGACACGCGCGCAATAAGAGCGAGCGAGAGAAAAAGACCGATTAAGCGATTATAAGAGGCCGGGTAAGGAACACATCGTCGCTGGTCTCCATGGGGACTGCGACATCGGGGACGCCCACATCTGCAACAAAAAAATAAACACTTAAAAACCAAGTTTTCTTAGAGCTTTTTTTTTTTTAATTAAATGATGACCTTGAGGGAAATAATATTTTATATAAAATCAATTTCTTTCTACCTTCCCTCTCTCTCTCTTGCTTTGTCAATTCTATTGCGCCAGGTGAATGGAATCGTTTTAAATCCTCTTGACATTTGAATTTCCGAATTTGATACTAAACTAAATTAAATGTTCATTTTGATAATAGGACTTAATTTCCGAAATTTCGCCATCTTATTGGACCATCAGACTAGAAAGAGAGAGAAGCCGCCTTATCAGAATTCCTGTACCAAGGACAGCAACAACAAAAACCCCGAAACTCTGCTTTATCAACACACAGACATTTAGTTATTATTGTAGCCTATTTTAAAAGATTTTGGCTCTATTGAGAATTTGTTGTTGTTGTTGTTGATACGGTGAAGTTCCGCCTTCTTCTTGGCTTATGGTCTCTGGTCCATTTGTCATGGTCAAATAGATAAGAAATAATTTGCGAGATGAGTTGAACCAGAACTTCCCGCTTTCAGGACTGTCTTTATCCCTTACGTCCAACTCAGGAACATTAACAAATTTGAAGGACTGAAGATGGGACAATAACATTATCCCGAAACGTCTCTTTAAATTGTAAAAATCGGAGGCTTTTCATTTTTGGCTGCTCCTGTTCATTCTCTGTTGTATAAACAAACAGTCACTGACTTCATTGATTTAAAGGATTTTCATTGCTTCCAGGTAGTCTATTTCTGAAAAATACTGATCCTTGGTAGAATAGAATAGAATAGGATTTTATTCAAGTCAGGGTTAAAAAGTCTCATTAGCTCACATATTTTTACACAAATACAAATTATTCTTCAAGTTTTCTTAAAATTATTCTTCTCCAACTCTCGTCCTCAATCCACTCATCTTCTACTGGCAGGTTCTGTAATTCGTAATTCCTAGCGCGGTCTCAGCGTCCTATAAAAGACAGCACGATGTGGACTTTTACTGGGAGTAAAAAATATATCCGGCACTTCTAGAACTTTCTAAAAGGATAGAAAATTCAAATAAGTTTTGTAGATGGCCGTAAGGATGGTCAATTTAATTATAAAGACCGTCGGCCAAAAATTAATACATTTGCGTATTATCCGTTTATTTGTACAAATTGCATTCATGGAATGCTCAGCTATTTTGTCATATTGGATGGGAGAAAGTAACGTTTTGCGAAACATCTGTTGATTGTACTGAAGATGATTCCATATCACTGGGGTCGAAATATTTACAAATAAACGGATAACACGCAAAAGTATTTATTTTTTGCCGACGGTCCTTATAATTAAATTAAAAAAAAAAAAAAAAATTGTTCAAATAAGTGTTGAAATAAGTGAAATTCCGTTTTCTGGTACTGTAAGGGGTACAGAAAAGCACAAAAAATTCGAACAATTTTGAATTACTTTATTAGGCCCTTTTTTTCTTCATAATACTTTGGGAAACGCTGAAATAAATTAAACTAAAAAGAAAAAAAAATGGAATGTGGAAGATATGACGATTTAGATGACAGTTCCTTCCGGTCAACTGGACGGTGTTTGAACGATTTTTGAGGTAATGATAAAATGAAAACTTATGTATTTACAGATATTAAGAACCCACTTTCAAAATAATTAGTTTTAACAAATTTTTTATTATTATTGTAAAAAAATATTATTCAAAACGAAAAAATTGCAAAGAGATTTCAAACTTGGATTTTTGTTAGGTGTTATGAAAATCACTTCATTAGAATATGAGATATTGTGAAATTATTTTAAAAATAGATTTACAGATGGGATTAAACTTTCTAAAAAAAAAATTCAACAAGATAAATAAAAATACATTTTATAAAACAAAAACTCATCTGTTGTTTGTATCTCTTTAGTTTTATCGTAAAGTGTTCATCAACAAAGTAAATTTTTATTTTAAAATTCATTAATCTATTGTTATTGTTTACAGGAGTTTATTGAGTAAAATTTGTTGTTGTTGTTTGGGTTGATGATGGTGGAATGATAACTTAGCTTTCAAACTCACTCATATATGGATAATTTCAATAATAAATAATAATAACACCTAGTTCTACATAGGTGATTATAAAACTTTATAAAAATTATATTCTATTCAAACTTTTTTTTTTTAATTCTGGTACTCAGTGGCGGATTTACGATTTTACCACCTGTAGGCTGAAATAATGGCGGATTTAAATTCTTTTGGGCCCTAGGCAAAATATTTGTTTCAGGGCTTACAGAATAGCAATTTGAGACAAGGAGGTGTTAAAATGAATTAAGTTGTTAAAAGTTAACGTTTTTGCTTAGAGATTATCTTATTTTTTTGATAGGATACTTTTTTTTTTGAAAATTTTACTAATTCGTTTTTTTTTCTGTGGTATTAATTTTCAATTAAGATAGTATATATAATTATTGAAAGAATAGTATCCAGTATGGCGGCTATAAAGTAAGACAAAAATGATTTGATTAACGACGTCCGATTAAGTGCTTAATTTGATTAATGTATTTCCGATCCAAGCTGGTTGCTCCCACCATCCCTGGCTTAGGGAACCACTGTATATGCTTATTAAAGCCTTTGTGTTTTGTATTATTATTATTATATGGGAGTTTTTAATTATACCACATTTTGTATCAATTATTTATTCAAAACATAATAACCATTGTATAGGTAACTTGATTTTCATAACAAAAATTTTCATCTTTTTGGCATCTTTGCCCATATAGACTTCAAACTCACTCATATATGGATAATTTCAATAATAAATAATAATAATAACACCGAATCAAGGGCGGATCCAGAGGTGTTTCTCGAGGGGTAATCTGGTGTGACTCGTCACACAACACACTATTTTTTCTTAATTTCGGTAATTTAAAGGCGCATTCTGTACTTGTTTGCCAGAATACAAATACAAATCAAATTTTTAAGTATTAATTTTTAAAATTTTACATTAAAAATAAATTTTTTTCGAAAAAAAGTATTTTTTCAAATCTCGGGGGTAATTACCCCCTTTACCTCCCCTTGTATCCGCTCTTGCACCGAATTTTGTATAGGAAATACAAGTTTCCGTTTCGGTTACGGTTTCGACCGAAACTAAGATTGAGGCCGAAATTCGGTTTCGGTTGAAAAACTTGTTTCGGTCGGACCCTAGTAATTACCCCCTTTAACCCGCTCCCCCGTCCTTGTCATATATCCGGCAAAAATCAGAAAAAAATGTTAGTTTTTTATTATAAATTTATATAAGCAAGTAAAAATTTAGCTTACTTGTTAGATTAGATCTATAAATTTATTGTTAGAAAGAATTATAAAAATTTTGAGTATTATTTTTTTTTTGTATAATTTATTTAACGTTCCTGGCTGGGTATGATATTCAAAAGTTCATCCGTGAATAATTTATATATTTGTTCAAAGAAATATTTTCCAACTCTTTTTTTTTTACTTTTTATATATATTTTCTGTCATGTTTTGTTTAAATCCTTTGAAAGAGAGAGAGAGAGAGAGAGAAGCTTCCTGTGGTTGGTTGGTGATTTTATTTTTTTTTTTTTTTATTTATGTTGTGAGAATTGGTAAAGTCTTGTTATTTTTTTTTCCTTAAGCTCTCCGAGGGATAGAGCGTCTGAGATTTTATTTATTTATTTTTATTATATTTTTTTAGGTTGTCAGCTGAGAGAGTGGGGGGGGGATCAATAAAACATATCTTGGGCACCTGTCGATGGGCCACCATCACACTCTAGGGACGGGTTTTCAGAAAGTTTATTCTTGATTGAAATATACAATTTCCAAGACTATCCAAATTTGGGTATTCTGACAATGGCATTAAAAGTCGTAGGAAATTTCAAACTTTCTTGTCTATTATAGAATTCCTTCCTAATTAGTAGCCAGCGAGGGATATGGGGGTGCAAACCCCCTCGAAATCCCGAAAAATGATTAAAAAAAAATATATACTGTATAAAACATTATAAATATAGTTAGAGATAAAAAAAAATACTTTATATTCCTCAAAATTTATTAATTTGGGGAGGGTGATTTCTCGGATTATTCGACCCCCCTCCGCCCGGAAACAATTTTCTGACTACTGTCTTGTTTTTTGTATATTTAAATGATAAAAAAATAATTTAATTTTCTGAAGCCAGCGCGATGTTTCGAGTGGCGTCATTTCAACTTTTTCTTGGGGGGGGGGGGGGACAATTTTTTTTTCCTTAAAATTTACTTTAGGTACTCAAATTTGGCCAAAAGAGATTTTTTTTTGGAATGGGTGCATAAGGTCCGAAGACCTATAATGACCAGTGGTCACATACAGCCAGGTAGAAAATAAAAACAAAAGGAGAAGCATACAAGGGGAACTCAACTGCGGGAACTGAGAAGATGCCTGTTGAGATTAGACTTGAAAGTCTGAAGATTGTAGGTTTTGGGGAAGATAGACACAGGGAGCTTGTTCAAATCACGGGAGGTCATGGGGACAAAGGAAGATTGGAATTGACTAGTTCTGTTAGAAATCTGGTGTGACAAGCAGAGAACAAAACTTTCCCTTACTGACAAAGTAAGAGAAAGTTGTGTGCTGTGCGATCAGTCACTCCAGATTTTTATTTATAAACTTTGGAATATGAGTTTATTGTCATTGTCAAAGAAATGTTTTTGAAAAGATTTTGAGATATGTCAAAGCAAAAAAACAAATATTTTCCGAAAATATCTAAAAAAAAATCTGGAGTGACTGTCGCACAGCACACAACTTTCGATTACCGAAGGTAAGATCACACCAGATTTTTCGTGTCGACATATATTTGTATATCCATCAAAATCTCGACTTCGAATTTTTGACATGAATCCAATACTTTCTCTCTAAATATATATTACATATATTCATAGGTAAGAGAAAGTAATATATCTAAAAAAGTATCTTTTGTGAGTCAGGATACCCAAAAATTCATTGTATCTTGTTTCTTGTATTTAGATACTTTTTTTAGTATCTTTCCCAACTTTGTACACTTATTTAAAAAAAAAAAGAAAAACCGAACCTAGCAGTGTTTTCCAAACTGTGAGGCGTGACTCCCTAGGGAGGCGCGAACTATTCTAAGGGGGAGGCGCGAGTATTAGCCAAAGTGAGCAATTTTCTAAATTATTGCTAAAGTTAGTTTGGAAACCACTGGACCATAGTCTATGTAACTCATGTATGTTTAAATTAAACATTTTCTGTACAGTCACCGAGAGAGAGGGTTATTGTAATAAATGTATTTATTATTATTTTTTAAATAACTTACATTTTTTATTTGCATAAAAATATTTCTTGTAGTTAGCACGGGGTGGGAATCGATTGGAATGGAATGTGTTGCTTGCTGCCTGTTGTTCGAAGGCTGGATGCAATGCTTTCAAATGTTATTCACGGGGTGAGATTTCACAGGAGACTAAAAAAAAATCCGAGTGTGTCGTTGAGCAGAAAAGGGGTGGTAAACTCCGCCCTTAGAGGTGGGGGGTGGGGGTGTCTTGGCATGCGCGCATCGTCCACCCCGTTGACCTTGGCATTACATTCGGCCATATTTTACAATTAGTCCGATAAAAAAATAAAATCTAAGACCTCTAAAGACCACAAGTGAATAAATTAATATTAATTTTGACATCTTCATTATTTTTCTGATTAAATTATTCGATAATAATGAAAAAATAATTGATGCTAAATTCCACTTTTGAGGCTCTATTTTACTTTCTCTTACCTCTATATGCGTTAATATGTATAGAGAGAAAGTATTGGATTCATGTCAAAAATTCGATGTCGAGATTTTGAAGGATATACACGTTTTGAGGTCTCCTGAATCCAAAAAAGTGGTTTTCGGGAGTTGGTCTGTCTGTGTGTCTGTGAACAAAATATCTCAAGAATGAAAAGAGCTAGGAAGTTGAGATTTTATATATAAGTTAGACACTTCCCTGGCACGTGACACAAAGCTTTTGAACAAAATCGGCCACAGAGTACTAGTACTTTACTGATGTACTTTTTCAGTTTTTTTTTTTTTTTTTTTTTTTTTCGATTTTCTCAAAATTCGCTATAACGATTTTGATTAAAATTCAAAAATCAATTATTTTTTAGATGCTCTTTAAAATGTATATTCTCATTTTGCTCTCAAAATTGTTTGAAGATCACTTTACTCTTGTACTTCATAGGAAAGATAGAAGAATGGTAACAAAATATAAATATTAACCCATGTTTATAAATTTTATCTCTTGAATTCTAATATATCGGCGGAAACTAAATATATACCAAGTTCGTGTGGATGCCAACTTTCTTTTAGAAGAAATTTTTTTTTAGAAGAGATTTAGTTGTGTTTTGTGATTTTTAGAAGAAATTACCAACGATGCATGACTGTTGAACTGGTTGCCTATTTTGATTTAAACGATGCTCTCATATTTTAATTGAAAAAGAATTTTGTAATGGAAAATTGGAGATATCAGCTAAATTGGAATGCTCTAGGTCCCCCCCCCCCCCCCCCCTCCCCCCCCCCCCCCCCCCCCCCCCCCCCCAACCCCCCCGTTCCCCCCCCCCCCCCCCCCCTTCCCCCCACCCCCCCCCATCTCTAGGTTCAATAAAACTCCGAGAAGAAGCCTGAATTTATTTGGCCATCTCACCTATTGAAAATTATACACAATCAAAATGCACATTGTGCACTTGCACTATGTATATAATGATGATGGCCAAATAAATTCAGGCCGAAACGTCTTATTCTGGGAGTTTTATTGAACCTCGAGCATTCTAAATTGGGTGATATCTCTCTCTATCTTTCCATTATAATCACATCACAGCCACAACTTGAAAACCAAATAATTTTGTATGCAATCCACCTAAATATTGCTCCCGAAATAGAGAAGTTACGAGGCAATTTTTTCGTTCAGGTCAAAGGTTTACACAATTAAAGGAATTATGGCAAATTTTTCTTTTTTTTAGGATCTATATTTTATCAGACGACTGGTGCGCATATACAGTTGTAGACCTGGAGATGACAATTTGCCGAAACTGTGTGTGCGCACCAGAAAATATAGATCCTGAAAAAAGAAAAAATTACCCTCATTCGGCAGTGTGAAATCACTTCAAGGATCATCGAAATAATGTTATTAACAAGTAAAGATGACAAGTGAATCATTTTTACTTTCTCTTAGCTATATACTGTATATAGAGATAAAGCATGAAGAAAAGGAGCTTCGAGGTTGAAATTTTATATTTAAATAAGATACCCCCCTGGGGAGCGAAAAAAGCTTTAAAATAAAATCGGTCAAAAAGTACTAGAACTTTACTGAAGTACTTTTTTCGAATTTCTCAAAATTCGCTTTTACGCTTTTGAGTAAATTCAATCCAGAATCCCAAAGACAAATTTATTCAATCCATCATATCTAAAATAAATAATCTAATTGTGTATGCATTAAAATTCGTAATTTCATTAGAGTGAGAAGATTTCTATTTTATTTACAAATTAATTCAAATTTTAGATGAGTTATAAAATTACACTCTCAACTTATAATTGAAATTTATTATATTTTTTATTATTAATTATAAAATGTAATTAATGTCTACGACTCGGTTTATGTTGTGAACTCAATCTTCCTCTATTTTATATATACGAAATATAATATTATATTATATCAGAACCTATGGAAATAAATATAAACTGATAGAGGCTAAGTAGGCTATAACAAAATTAATTAACTATTAAATTTCAAATATGTAAATTTCATCATCAGTATCAGTAAATAAATTATTGGATAAATTTAGAAATAATTTTTAATTTAGTTTGTTAAACCTCCCTTAATTTGCAAAAAACTGAATTCCCTTAAAAAGCTTTAAAAGTAAAACTATCTTTATAACAATACGGCCTTTGGGCTTGGTGTAGTTGGTAGCGCGACTATTTACCAAGGGTCGCGGGTTCGGACCGATGATTTTATTTAAGCCATTTGGATACCAAAAGGCTTAAATAAGAATGCCTGGACCCCAAATATATACATATTTAATTAATCAACGGTTATCGTATAAAGTCTTAAATGGGTTCTCGAAAGTTCCCGAAAAGACTGTGTGAATGTGAGTGTGAGTGTGAATGAGAAAAAAGTGTGTTTTTTAAAAAACAACAACAAAAAAAAAACCATTAATGGCAGAGATTGGTAGGATTTTGGATTTGAATCTCTAAATCCGATCCAGGAATTTGGATTCGGATTGAAATTCATCAGACGAGAATTTGGGATTTGGATTGAAATCCAAAGAATTCCTAAACCCTTATCCAGGTAAATTTAGTTCCTGGTTTA
The DNA here is from genome assembly GCA_023213315.1 of Euborellia annulipes. Classification (NCBI taxonomy): domain Eukaryota; kingdom Metazoa; phylum Arthropoda; class Insecta; order Dermaptera; family Anisolabididae; genus Euborellia; species Euborellia annulipes. The sequence continues at coordinate 9,024 of JAKCPI010018629.1, read as the reverse complement.
GAATCTTTTAAAAAATGACGAGAAATCTGTTTCGTTAATAAAAAAATCAGGTGTGACTGATCGCACAGCACCTTCGGTAATCGAAAGTTGTGTTCTGTGCTTGCACACCAGATTTTTTGTGTCGACATATATTTAGTTGCCGACAGTAGGTTACAGTGAGGGACAATATTAAGTCCCACCCATGCGTTTTCTACTTGTGATAATTCCATTGTTTTTATAAAAGAAAATGAAAACCTTTATTGGAAATTTTCTAGGTTTGAACCATGAAAGTTTCCATTAAAACAATATATAATATTTTTTAAAAACAATGAAATAATCACATGCAGAAAATGCATGGGTGGGACTTAATATTGTCTCTCACGGTACATTCGAGAGATGTAAAATTTATAAGTGGGGAAATATTTATATTTTGTTACCATGGCAACGATTTCTCCTCTTTCCTATGAAGTAAAAGAGTAAAGTATTCTTCTCAAGATTTCAAAGGCAAAATGAGAATATACATTTGAAAGAGCATCTAAAAAATAATTGATTTTTGAATTTTAAACAAAATCATTAAAGCGAATTTTGATTAAATCGAAAATAACTGAAAAATCACATCAGTAAAGTAGTAGTACTTTTTGGGCGATTTTATTCAAAAGCTTCGTGACACGTCCCAGGGGGTACCTTAGGTAAATATAAAATTTCAACCCTCTAGCTCTTTTCATTCTTGAGATATTTAGTTCACAGACAGGCACACACAGACGAAAGCCACGTTTTTGGATTCAGGGGACTTCAAAACGTGTATATCCTTCAAAATCTCGACATCGAATTTTTCACATGAATGCAATACTTTCTCTCTCTATATATTAACATATATAAAGGTAAGAGAAAGTAAAAAGTTTTGTGATGTGCTTGCATGGTGTTTTTTTTTTTATACAATTCCTACTATTTTTTTTTTATTAGGCAATTCCAATTTCTAGTTTGTGTAAATGAACAGGGAGTAGAGGAATGAAAATGGGAATTTTCATCATCAAAAGGTTTTAAATTAAATGACAAAGTGTATATATATATGTATACTCTTATTTGGGTAATCCAAAAAGAGTCGGGTTTTCAATCCATTCTGGAAGATTCTAGTACTGGTATTTATTATTGTATTGTGTCTTTGTGTGTATGTAAGTATGCAATACAAAGTACAAAATGTCAGTGGTGAGAGGGAAGGTAGATCTTGAGTGTTGTCCTCTCTCCCCATCCATCAACCATAATGAATATTCTCGCTCTCTTTCTCTCTCTCGAGTGTATTGATCCAATAAAAGAAGTAATCCACAACTTAACAAAGGATGGGCGTCATTAATTAAGCTCCAAAGAAAGAAAATTATTTACTAATCCCCACCCTTTGGTGAGTGGGGCGTGACGGAAAGTCTACAAATTCGGATTATTTTGATTGCAAGGTGGACAACCTAAAAGATCCACTCACTAATGGATGTTTTTCTCAAACGAACTCTTAAATAAGCAATTAATCGAAAAATATTAAGAACAAACTTCGTCTAGGCTGTTTCGAGTCACACTAAATGGAATTCTTACATAGGAAGGCAAAAAGGCAACGTGGTTTATCGGATAGGCTAATAAATCGAGTTCGAACCCGACTTGCTGCAAAAATTCAAACAAGCCGAGCGTCTCTATAGGAGCAATAGGAATGTAATCCCCTCCAGTTACAGGATGGGCATGAGCCATTCCTAGTCCCTTTCCTGGGACCTTGTATCCGGAGAGTGATACGAGGAGTACAATAGATCTATAAGGTCGCAGTCTAGAGAAGCCCCACTACATCAATCAAGGTATCAAATGTAAAAATATTTCTTTTATTATGCCGTTCCAGGCTGACGTTTCGGCCACTGGTCTAGGACAACATTTGTTGACCTTATGAGCACTCCGTTCGTGAGAATTTGTGCCGCCGACTCTTGGAATTTTTGTTTGACTCGGCCTTTTAGATACCAAATGGTATAAATAAATATCCCTGGACGTCAATATACAGTATATCACAATTAATAAGTATCGTTTAAAGTCTAATGTTCATTTGCACCAAAACATCTTAGATCTTAAGCTCGCCTTGAGCCTTCGCTTCTATAACCTAAAAAGCGAAATGTGGCATTTTACCTATTCAACTATTTATATATTGTATATTTCTTATTGTTGTTATTTATGCGATGGAGACATATAGAGGATCTTAAGACCCGATTTCCTGATTTCAAATTCAATTGTAAGATGTAAGACGAGCTTAGAGTTTTAAGATATGTTTGTGAAAACGGGCAGAAATGACCTAAGATGTCGAATAAATTAAAAATAAAAGGAGAAACAACATGGTCTCAAAATACTATAAGACTTGTCAAATTTTTGGAATTCCTTTCGATGGGAGATTTACTAATAATGTGTATCATAGAGAATGTAAAGTGAAATTTTATATTTTTTTAAATTTCTATAAATATTAAGATATGGATTTTTTTTTTTATTGGGAATTTATTGATTGTTTAAATAAGAGAGAGGTAGAGGGAGAAAGAAGAAAATAGCCGTACTGAATCGATATCTATTTCGAAACTCTCTCTATGTTGTTAGTATTTATTTAGGTTCTTGTCCTCTTTGTATTTTTTTTTTTTTTTTTAACATATTATGAAAAAAAAATAAACAATGTCAATAGCCAATGATGGATGGTCTTAAAATCTAAATGATTAATGATCTTTAGGTTTAGTAAAAAAAAATAATAATAATAATATTCTAAACTCAGGGGATTATTAAACAAATTTATATATTTGTTCTCACATACACGACTTTCAGTTTAAGGGTGAAAGGATCAAAAACATGAATATCAAATTAAAAAAAAAAAAGTTTAAACGTCAAAAAAATATCATAAATCAAAACAACATGATTTGTTTTGTTTTAAAATTTCTCAGTCAATGAAAAAAAAAAACTTTTAATAGGTCTCTTTGATTAAAAAAAAACTCGCTGGGCTGATCAAATCCAAATATTAATTCACCCTTTCTGTGTCTAAAAAAGATCAAACACGAAAAATTGTTTATAATTATATTTTTAGAATTTTTTTATTTTTATTTATTTAAGGTCTTTTTCGGCAACGAAGGCCATTTATCTCTATTTATTTCAATTTATTGGTAGCCAATTAAATTGAAATAAATGTTTGTCGCATGAGACGGGATCCGAACCCGCGACCCTTGGAACAGAAGGCCAGCACGCTAACCACTACTCGAAGGCATATTTTTAGTATTGGAATATATTAACAAAGGAGGGGGTTTGGGTAAAAAAAAAAAGCAAAACAATCACTCCAAGCAAACTAAGTTAAACACATAGGAGAAAAAAAAATTCTTAATTTTAATTGAATTTTATGAGTTATCATAATTTAAATTCGTCAATAGTAAATAAATGTATCTCAACTTCAAAACTGTGTCACGCGAATCCAACCAATTGACTTGATTTCCAAGAATGATGTAAAACTCAGTTTATGCGTAATATTTTTTTTTTAACAATACACTTTTATGTTCAGTTTCTAGGAAAATAATTATTAATTGGAATGTAAAAACAAAAATTTAACTTTCTCAACCAAAAATTCGTTCAGAGGTTAATATCATTATATTATTATTTTTCGATAAATTTACCCTATATATAACGAAAACATAAGGTTATTAACGAAGTTGGGCATTGTTATAATTAATTGTTATTTTTAATCCATTATTGAATTCAAATATTTCAATTATTGTTATATTTTGAATTATTTTATTATAGTGGATCGAAAATAAAATAATAATAAACTTACAATGGAGAATCGGCGTGTTATTGTAGACTGCAGCCGTTTTGTTGCGACACGAAGTTAAGACGCGCACAAACAAACAACTCGGCGACCCATTGGCTACTGATTGGCAGCGTGAGGGGGTGGAGTGTTCTAGTGGTGGGGATAAAGGGTTGGTTAACTTCCACCCCTTCATCGGTTAAAGTAATGCACTCATCTCACAGCAGGCTGCAGGTCGATAGCAATGGCCGCTTGATGCAGTCACGCTAACTCCATCTATCGGCAAATCATAGAAACATTATTATAATTAGGCAAATGAATATAATTAGGCCTATATGGATATAATTAAAAAAATTCCAATTAAGCCGATTATCATGATAATTATATTATATTAAATCAATTAAAAATGAAATAAATATTAAATAAAGTTAGTTTTCGGAATGATTATATATCTATTTGGAATTAAGAAATTCATCATTATTGTTTGAGATTTTTTGACTTGAAAGAGAAAATAATGTAATAAAAATGTAATTACCTGATTCCAGGCGAATGTCAGGTAGTTGGCGTTATAAGATTTCATTCTCCACAATAAAAATAAACTCACTGAAGGGATTTGAATATATTTTGATAGCAAAAATAAATAGATTTTCAAGAACAGTACGAGACACTTGTTAAACAAGAGGGAACTAAATCCATTTAGGAGGGAAAGCGTATATCCAACGCTTGGCGGCGACGTTTATATTTATTCTTTGAATGAAGAATAAATATATTCTTTGGTCATCAATTTAAAATTTGAATTTAAAAATCTCTGAAAACCTGCAATTTATTTTATAAGAGCTTTTACATTGTACAAAACAAATTATATTTTTTCTAATTAAATTTAGGTATAAAGAATTAATTGAATGATCATAAATAATAATCAGAGCCAAAACCAGGGGGAGGAGGGCAAAACCTTCCCATTTCTGAAAAATAAAAATAAATATAGAGTTAAAATTTTAAAATATTTTAATTTTTAAAAATTTTTTTTCATTTAGCAGGGGGGATTAACGCTCTCAAATAATCCGAGCCCCTTCTCCCACCCTTGACCTGTGGCTCAGGGCTAGAGCATCTGGTACCAAAGGTCTAGGGTTCGCATCCTGTCTCATTCGATAAAAATTTGTTTTGATTGGATTGGTAGCCAATCCAATCAAAACTAAATAAAAGAGGAAAAGAAACGGGGTCTAAATGGCCTTCGGTACCGAAAAAGACCTTAAATAAAATTTAAAAAAAAAACCTTCTCCCTCCACCTAATATAAAAGTTATAGTATACGTATAAGTAATAAATTATAATAAAAGTTACAGTACAATATAAATATGTTTTTACTTCTTCTGACAGAGCAGGATTAAGAAGGAATAAGTGGGATGAAAGGATCTTTGTTAAAGAAAAAGTTGTTTAAAATATAAATAATTTTTTATTGAGAAAAATATACATTTCTAATAATATATAAACATAGAAAATGAAATATAAAATGCCTGTTAGTTTTTCATTTTGTAATGTAGTTCAACAAGAAATTTATTTTAATTATTGATTAATTTTCATTACTATTTCATACGACTAAATATAAGATTGTTTACAAGAATTACATATATATATATAGGCAAGAGCGTACCCAGGATCAAATCTAGAGGGGAGCAGAATATGGTCGTCCAGGGGGGGGGGTGCAGATCATGGCCGTCCAGATTGTGAAATAGGTTTTTCATATATATATATATATATATATGGGGAAAAGCCTTCGAATTAAAGGGATAAAAACCCTCGAGTCCTAACGAGTCCCCGTCGCTATCGCCCTACCTAATTTTCTTTCATTTCATCACTTTATAAGCATTTAATTTTTTTTTTCTTGCTTCTAGGGGAGGGGGGGGGGGCAACCGCCCCCCTGCCCCTCGCTGGGTACGCCCATGTATATAGGCCTATATACAATATTTGTTTTTAGGAAGGGTTTCGACCCTTCATTCCCTGTTTCCGACAGTACGGTACATTCGAATGTAAAATTTATAAATAATGGGAAAATATTTATATTTTGTTACCATAGCAATCATTTCTCCTATATTTCCTATGGAGTACGTGTGCTTCAAAAGGTTTCAAGGGTAAAATGAGAATATACATTTGAAAGAGTATCTAAAAAATAATTGATTTATGAATTTTAATCAAAATCGTGGGAGCGATTTTTGAGAATATCAAAAAAAACTGGAAAAAGTACATCAGTAAAGTACTAATACTTTTTGGCAGATTTTGTTCAAAAGCTTCATGTCACGTCTTAGACGGGTACCTAACTTAAATATAAAATTTCAACCTCCTAGCTAATTTCATTCTTTAGATATTTTGTTCACACACACACACAACATTCAGACCAGTCGCGGATCAAAATCTCGACATGAATCCAATACTTTCTATATATACATTACATATATACATAGGTAAGAGAAAGTAAAATTAGACAAAATTTGAAAAAAAATTTTGTTGAAATTAGAAAAAAAGTGATGGAATCAGAGATATAACAAGACGTTTGTAGCCAAATTTTCTTTTATTAGCAGGCCGAAACGTCAGCCGTGAGGGTGAAAATTTAAATAAAAAAAAAAAATTTGGCTCCAAAAGCCTTGTTATTTCTCTGGTTCAATCACCATTAAGCTTACATCCAGAGTTCTCCAACAATAAACTAAGAAATAATTTTTTAATATTTAAGAAATAGTGATATGATGGGTTTTTTTTTATATTACAAAACACTCACACATTTTATATTTCAGTTAGGCACTCCTCTGGCCTCAGAGACGAAGCTTTTTCAGTTTTTTTCGATTTTCTCAAAATTTGCTCCAACGATTTTGATTAAAATTCAAAAATCACTTATTTTTACGAATAAATGTGGGATTGTACAATTTTTCATCTAAAATTCTTTAATATAGGAAGGTTTATTTGTTTATGACCAAAAATAAAATCTAAATAATATACCATATATTGTTTTAATAAGCCACTACCAACTTAGCCATAAACAAATAAACCTTCCTATATTAAAGAATTTTACACTTATTTTTAGATGCTTTTTAAAATGTATATTCTCATTTTGCCAGTGAAATCTTCTCAAGACCACTTTACTCTTGTATATCATAGGAAAGATAGGAGTTTCCATGGTAACAAATATAATCTTCTTTATATATATAATTCTTCTGTACGTGTGTATGTGACTGAACTCCTCCTAAACGACTGAACCAATTATGATGAAATTTTCTGTGTATGTTTGTGAGAATCCCGGACAGGTTTCGTTTCACAAATAACAATAAGTTAATCAGTAATTAACCGTTAAAATAAGAAAAAAATAAAAATTAGGAGAAATAGTTGCCATGGTAACAAAATATAAATATTTACCCATGTTTACGATTTTTTTATTTATTTACATTTTGAATTCTAAAATATCGGCGTAAATTTTTTGTCTGTGTACCGGGAGAGTCCCGGAAAGGACATGATTCACAAAAAATCTTAAATTCATGAATAATTAACCGTTAAAATAATCTCTATATATAAAAATGAAAAGGGAAAAATGTTTGTATGTACCGGTATGTATATATGTATATGTTTTATAGAAATCCACAATTTTCAATGAAGGCGAGCAAGGGGGTCCAGGGGCGCAGCCCCCCTAGGCGTAAAGCCCCGCCGAAGGCGGGCTTTGCGTCTAGTATAGAATATAAATATTTTCCCATACTCTTAAAAATTTGTACCGTACTGTCAGAAAATGATAAATAATTTATGTGCATTTTTTCAAAGATGAAAATGTATCCAGAAATAAAACGCCATTATTTTATTCTATTTGAAAGATATATATTATTGATTTTTGTGTATTTTTAGATCATCAAAAGTGAAAGTAAAGTGGACATAACGGAGCCACTTCCTTTTTGCATTGGTTCTGAGTTGTATTGTGTAAGAGCAATAGATCAAAGAATTGCCAGCCCGGCGTTAATCGGAACTGCATTTGATAAAGATATTTAGAATCAGATTCTTCAAGAAAATTCACTTCAAACGATCAGAAATATTTGGCGGAACAGATGGATTGTGATCAATTGAACTGTATTCACTCAATGGACAAGATCCTGAAACTTGGCTTGAGTTCTTTGAGGCGTAAACAACGTTAAAAATGTTCCAATTTGTCGACATTCTGAAATCTGAAAATATACAAAAATTATTAACATTTTTAAAAAATCATCAAAACTGATGGGAGGAAGGTGATCTTATCCCGGAGAAAAAAATTTTTACTAAACAACATTTCAAAGGGATGTTTTAATAATAAAAATTTTATTTTTTTGTCGATTATTCAATTAGAAACTCAATTTTTAATAGAAATTCATTTTAAAGATTCCGAAATTTAAAAACAATATAATGAATCAGTAGGTCTACAAATTAAAATTTTTCTTTTTTTAGCAAACAAACCAGAATGAAAGGGATTTTTATAGATATTAAAAATAACATATCAAATATTTAAATAATATATCGATAAGCAAATGTTAAGAGCGTAAATCAGCATATATTTAAACAAGATATCGATAAGCAAAGGGTTAAGGGTAAAAATAAATAAAAAATAAGATGAAGAAAAAAAAATAACTGTGAAGTTTTAAGATTAAACAAATTCCAAATTGGTTTATATAATCACATATCAATTGTAGTTGGCTGAATGCAGGGGCGTATATGGGGGGGGGGGGGGGGGGCGGAACCTCCGAAATTTTTCAAATCTATATATTACATGTACATTAGGGTGTCCAAAAAAAGAGAAGTCTGAAATCTTAAAACACTAATTTTGTTCCTTTATTTAAGTAAAAATTACCTGCAAAATTTTAGACCAATAGTAGAACGTTTAGGTGCCGAGGATCAAATTTTATGAGAGGATTTTGTCCAAAAAATTATTAAAAATGATCGATTTTTTCAGTGATTTTCTACAATAGATATTTCAGCTAACAGCCCCCTCCCCCCTCACCCTTCATTAAACATCCCTCAACAACAAAAAAATATCTAGAATAAGGAGGGCGAGGTGTGAGCGATTCCGAAGCCCTCGCAAGGAGCTGGAAGGCTTGAGATTCTGGGTTCGATTCCCAGGAGCCTTGGGGCTCTTTGCTCACCAATAAATAAACATAGACTTATTTTAAATAAAGGAAATGTCTAAAAAAATTAAATCATATCATACCTTAAAAAAATATAATCAGAAGTGAGAAGAGATGTTGCTAATGGTTGATAC
>JAKCPI010018628.1:0-11124 GCA_023213315.1 Euborellia annulipes | reverse complement strand
CTAATACAATTTTAGGTACCTAAATACAATTTTATGCATCCCTCACTGAAAAAACATATATTTACGATAATCTATAGTTCTTTGGCTAAAATAATTTGTTTTTCTATCTTTTTCTAAGGACTTATTGAACGACCCTCTTTGTATAACTGTTGTATACAATACATGTAGAATTAATATACTGTATTTGTTTTATTTTCCGATCAGATGAGCGTTGGGCAGCCAAAGTGGCAGTAGTGACAGGTGCTTCAGCGGGTATTGGTGTTGTATTGTAGAGACCCTTTTGGCACACGGACTGAAGGTAATCGGCCTAGCTCTCGAAGGGCTGATAAAGTCAAGGAATTGGCTAAGGCTGCCAAAATGGCGGTGAGCTCTTCGCAATGCAGTGCGACGTATCCAATATTGCTTGGATTGAGTCCAATCTTCCAAGAAATTGAAAAATTACATGGCAAACTTGATATTCTTATCAACAACGTTGGGGTCTTCTATGAAACATCATTTATGAGTAATTAAGTATTCAAATTCTTATTTTTATTACTCTGATGTGACAAAAATCGCCGATTTTTTTTTTTTTGATAGAACTCTTTTAGATAGACTTTTTTCTTGAAAAAAACAATGTTAAAATTGAATAAGTTTAATGAAAATAAGGGGTAAAATTATTTAGGCAATATCAATATTAACCAATCAAAACAATCATATTTAGTTAATAAATAAATTATATTTATAGCTTACAATTTGCATCCAAAAAAGCATCTTAAAACACCATATGGTGCTATTTCTAATATAAGAAAAATAGGATGGGGGTGGTGGTTTCCAATCTCAGACAAAAACTTAACTAGGGGTTTGATTCCCAAATGTCCGCAAAAATTCAAAGTTAAGAAATTAGCTTCAGCCTGAATGATAAAAAAGAAAATCGAAGTGAAATCACTTCCTGAAGAGATAACTATCGAAAAATAATCACCTTAAAAAAAAAGGATGTTTGCCCCTTTAGGAAAATTACAAAGCAAAATGAATAATAGTTCAAAACAAGGGGCGGATACAAGGGGGGTAAAGGGGGGGTAATTACCCCCCCCGAGATTTGAAAAAAATACCTTTTTTTCGAAAAAAATTTTATTTTTTATGTAAAATTTTAAAAATTAATACTTAAAAATTTGATTTGCATTTATATTCTGACCAACAAGTACAGAATGCGCCTTTAAATTACCGAAATTAAGAAAAAATAGTGTGCTGTGCGACGAGTCACACCAAATTACCCCCCCCCGAGAAACACCTCTGGATCCGCCCTTGGTTCAAAATTAAACATTACGACAGAACAGCATGATTTAGAAAATCGAGTAGCCACGCCAGGCAATTGGGGTTTCTGCGGGCCGATTGTGTTTATTTGGTTGCCGGTGCTTACGGCGCAAAGAAGATTATTCAAAATTTCTCCAACAATCAGAGGATTTATAAAAAATTTTTTCGAAACTACCGTCTCCCTTTAACGATAGATTAATAATTGTTAAATTATATTTTATTTTTTAGGTGTAAAAAATGAAGAGGTGAAGAATTTATTCGATGTCAATGTCGTTGGTCTTATTATTGCGTCTAGAGAGGCACTAAAAATAATGGAGAAGAAAAAATCGATGGACAAATAATACATATAAGCAGGTATTTACTTATAAATGGACCCTGTTATGCAATGGTGTGCCAAAGACCAAAAAATTCAAAAATGAATTAAGCACGGAATATTGTTTCAAATGCTTTAATTAATAGTATTTTTTATGAAATATGTCCTAAAAAAATGTAGGTATATTTAATGTTACTTGCACAATTGACAAGAAAAATTATATAGAATCCAATGTAAACAAAAAACTTTATTGTTGATTTTCTCAAAATTCGATGTTTGGTCTTTGACACACCATTGCATAACAGGGTCCAAATAATATGAACGGTGTACAAACGATGTTTCTATTAACAAATAAATCAACTTGTAACTCTATCCACTAATATATATATTTCTAGCATTGCTGGGCATGTGATACCTTCCCATTCAGGTTTCATGATGTATGGAGCAACAAAACATGCAGTTAGAGTTCTCACCTATGGTATGCGGTCAGAAATGGCGGAGAAGAAATTGAATATAAGAATTTCGGTAAATTCAATATTCTAATAAGTATTAAGATTAATTGAATGGATTTATAAAGACCCTTTGCTTTGCAGAGTATTTGCCCTGGTCTAGTAGAGACAGAGATTTTCCACCAAGGAAACATCAATACTGTCTCACCTGAAGAACTATATCAATCAAGGCCCTACCTCAAGGGTGAAGACATTGCACAAGGTGTCATCAGCGTTCTCTCAACCCCACAGAATGTCAACGTAAGTATTTCTAATGTTCACTAAATAGATATCCATATTCTTGAAGACTAAAAATCGGACATGATTCGACATCAAAGTTTTTGCTCGATCGGTGTGTGCTGGCATCGATCAAAACGTTTTGCTCTTGAACAAAACATTTCGATCGAAAAAAATTTTTGCTCGATTGGTATGCGTTGAGTCTAACTATTAATTCTGTGACCGAATATTAGATAGAGATGAGAAAAGGCAGCCAAAATAATTAAATGCTGTTTAATATCGTAAAGAGGTTAGCTTACACTTTGATTATTCTCAGTTTCAGTCCTTTCTATAAACACATCATTGTAAAATATAGGCATTTGTATGTTTTTATAGAAAAGATGGATAATTTATTATTAGGAGAATTTATTATAGACCACATTTTTGTATTAAATATTTATTAAAAATATATAAATACTGTACAACGCTAACTGCTTTTGCAGCCGCTATTAAGCACTGTGCACTTGCTCCGACTCAGTTCACTTGAGTCGGAGCAAGTGCACAGTGCTTAATAACGGCTGCAGAAAAAGCAGTTGAAACGTTGTACAGTATTTATATATTTTTAATAAATATTTAATACAAAAATGTGGTCTATAATTAAAAATTCTCCTAATAATAATATTTCAAATCACAAAAGCTTTAATAAACACAAGATGGATAATTATTAAAGTGCACTGAAACGTCTTTGGGATATTGGACAGCAGTTGCTGCCTCAGAACTTCCTCAGTGGAAATCCAATATTTCTTATCCCGATTATTCGTATTTCCGACTAATTCGTACAAATATGCCAGTCCCTAGAGAATTTTAATTTTGTACTCCCGATAATTCATACCAAACAGTCTATCCCGTGATCATACGAATTATTGGGATTCTAATTTACATTGGAACTTTAAAATGTTATTATGAGATGAGTTTTAGAAATTTAGTACGCCTATATAGGAAAATAAAAGTAAATATTTTTGAAATATATTAACATAATGTTCCATTAATTAGTCCTATTAATTAGCCTATAATAATATTTCTGTTTTTACAGGTGTTCGATATGGTTATAAAGCCAACAGGGGAGCCGTATTAAAACAAAGTTTCGAAAATAAAATTAAGAGTAAAAAATCGTAAAATCAAAAAATGTATTATATGTATTTTGGTGGATTAATATATTTTTTTAAATATATAGCCTTAATTTTTTCATTTCTTCTTAATTTATTAAATCCCTTTGTACTTGTTCGGAAACGAAGTAATATTATTGTAATCGCCAAAAAATTCGATCTCAAGATTTTGATCATTTCCGACGTTTAGACCTTCCCGAGTCCAAAAAAAATATTTTTTAAATTATGTTGGTGTGAGTGTATTACATAAGAAAATACTTGTATGTGTGAACACGATATATTCAAAATAATCGATTAAATTTGGTACGTATTTCTTACACGAGTTCTGTATCAACGTTTAGAGTAGATTCGCCAACCGAAAGTAGTACTTGACCGAATAAGTTTTTTCAAAAATTTTGAAATTTTACAATATTCAATATTTTAAAAAGTTTTCATTCTTTCACGTTTTTTCGAAAACAGACGTTTTTGAGACAAATGACGAAAAATACACCCTTTCCAATTTTGAAAAAAAGTGTCAATAAAAATTTTTTTTCTATCTTTCTAGCATTTTTAAAATAATCACGCATTTGTAGAGTTTAGGAGAAAGTCTAATTGGAAGTGAAGTCATTTCGTCATTCACTAAACAACACTTCTATCAAATAAATATTTTCAATTTTTATATCATTTGTATATTACAGTATATTTACGAATTAAGAATAATTTTTTTTTTATTATTTATCTTTTAATAAATTTCAATATTCGTAAACGTATGAGATTTTCGGTAAATTTAATCTCCTCTCCACTTTGTTTTGATCGTTTCACGCATCTGTAGCCTCTTTGGTCGACTCTGAACAAGAAAACAACGCAATTTGGGGCAAACGATTAATCCTTCTCTCTACTCTTTTAATACGTAACATGTGTACGTGTATCATGTTAAGGGACATCCATTATACATACATAAACACACCCCAACGCTATTCTTTCATTCGTTAGAAATTAAAAAAAAAAGAGACGGAAAATATTTTCATAATCATAATATTCCGTAATAATTGTTATGAAATTTTCAAGAGGGAAAATAAATTTTCCCAGTTTTTTTTTCTGAGAAGATAAAAAAAATTCGCTAATCATTTCCCTTTTTAATTATAATTTGATGTATTTTTGGATATAACTAATTCGACTCCGGTGATCATGCAGGTAACCAGAGGTCATGATCTGCTTTTTCTATGTCCTACATCTATTTCATATTATTTATAATTTCTTTAACAAATTTTTATTTATATTTGCAATAAAATTAAATGTTATTTCAGAGCATATTGAGATTTTAATCTTTTTTTTAAACATAATCAGAACATGTGAGAATCTGATGATTGATTTCAATAGATATTTTTTTTTAATGCATTCGATTATATAAAATCTCTTGAATAATGATAAATTTATTCATGGGCGTACCCAGCGAGGGGCAGGGGGCAGCTGCCCCCCTAGAAGCAAAAAAAAAAAAAATTAAACGTTTATAAAGTGGTGAAACGAAACAAAATTGGTGGATAGCGGCGGCGAATGATTATTTTTGTTAGGACTCGAGGGTTTTTAGGCCTTTAATTCGAAGGCTTTTCCTCTCTATATTAAAAATAGCTATGTCCCAATCTGGACGGCCATGATCTGCCCCCCCCTGGACGACCATGATCTGACCATGCTCCCCCCCTAGATTTGATCCTGGGTACGCCCATGAATTTATTAATAGAGTTTAAAAAATAAAAGTTTCACTTTAAAAGGAATAGACCTATTTAATATGTTGTAATAGTGCCTGTCTACAAATGGATAAGATAAGATACAGTATATTAAATACAATTCATTTAAAGGAGGGTGAAAATATACATTTTTTTAAAACTACAAACTTTTGATAAATGGTCAATTACTTCGCAATATACCTTTGTCCCCTCTCTTACCTCTCCACTACCATTAATAAGTAAAATGTGTTAATATTTTAGATTGATTTTAATCTTATTTTAAACCAATTACAAGATCGAAAAAAAAGTCTTGATCCTTATTAAAAATCTTCAACCTCACATAGAAAGAAAATTTTTTATTTTCCCTTTCAACCCTGAGTCCGTTTGGAACCCGAGTAAAAAAAATCAAGAGATCCAGACGCCCGCACCAGGGACACATTTTTCTTCTTGAGGGTTACCTATATGAAATTCCGCCTTGCAAAGGCAAATCTTTAAATAATGCCAAGCTTTTCTGCAATATCTCTTTAACATGACTAGCATAAAAATCAATGAATGTAATAATTTGGAGAAAATGTATGTCTTTGATGTACGTACCACTTTCATATGAGTTTATTTACATTATTTCAACATGGTCTTTTTTGTAAATAAAATATTATTTAATGAAGACGAAATATCTGCAAACAAAATGAGCGGAGAGTTCATCAAATACTGACAATTTAATTCTCCTAACATTCAATCAATTAATGTGTACTTTTAAAAGTAGAGTGCATGAAAAGCCAGAAATATTTTCTAAGAGGGGAAGGGAACAACAAAGCCCTTTTTAGGCCCCTCAAGCTCGTTGAATATTATTATTCCATTAAAAATTGTAACAAATCTTCTCATCTATATAAATTATAACGTCTACTATTTTTACTCTAGGAAATTTATTTTAAAGGTCTTTTCGGTCCCCCTCCCCCGCCTCAAGTTTATGGATATTTTTAATTTGTAAATGTTGAAATTGTAAAGGATAATAAAATTTAAAAAAAATTGCCATATAATAGGGAGATAATTTTTTTTTTTGTTTTAACTTAAATTTTGGCTTGGCCACGGATTAGATCAATCTGCTCAGGAGCTCACATCTTGTGGGTTCGTGGATGGCAACCACGATCTACCCGAGCTGGGACAGTCCTATTCTTTACATGTCTGTCTCTTCCTCGGATATTTTCAACAGGCTTCAGACCGTGCGATGGGACGGCCTGTTATATTATTCTCCGGTCGCAAAAATTAATGAATTGTGCATTAAAGTCCGCCGACCCCGCATCGCGGAATAAAGGCGAAGAAAGAAAAAGAAGAAGAACAGATTAGAGCAATAACATTTTATCACTGTCGCTTAAGGCGCGAGTGAAAACTCTGATAAGTGGCCCGGGAAAATCGGCGTGTAGAACGTCCCCAGGTAGCCATCGGTACATTCAATTATATTCATATAATCAAATATTAATATACTGTATGAAACTATGAATAACTCCTAAATGACCTCAACTTTTATATTCTTTGGTTCTTTCAAAATTTTTATATGATTACCAGGTAATGATAAATTAATCGAAATAAGAAATTTCTTTTTTTATGTTTTCAACTAGAATTTTAATTTATAGGTGAATATTCAAATCGCAAAGGAAGTATTAAAATTGAGAACACAAATCATCAAATAATGGGATATAAATAAAAACATATGTTGTGCATCCACAATTTATTTTGACCTTGAGAGGTTCCCTTACTCCTTTTATTTGAAAAATATATCTAATCACTCAACGTGGTTAGCCTCAGTCTGCTCTACTCAGCGGGAGAGGAAAGGTGACCGACATTGAATAAAAATACTACATTCTATCTACACAACTAGCAAAAGTGAGTAATATATCCTTGAAAACGATTAACCACAGGAAAAATTATTTTATAATTCGATTCGATTCGATAAAGTAACAAAAGAAAAAGGGATTTTTTTAAGTTAAATAATTAAAAATATAAAACTTTCTTATCTGCTTAGAGAAAGTAATGTGATATATTGCCAACCAGATTATTTGTGTCTATATTTAATGATAACGAAGTTATCATTCTGTATCAACCAATAGTCTCTAGAAGTGGGGCTCTAAAGTTAAAGAAAACAACTCTGTGCCTTTAAGCTATGCAACCAACTCAGATGCATGTATATTTTTTTATACCCGCGAACATTTTCAAATGTCCTAATTAATTAATGAATTCATCTTAGCGAAAAAAAATAATTAATTAATTAAAATCAACTCTCTAAACCAGTGGTTTTTAACCGATGCTCCTTGTGCTATTTACAACAAGTTCTTTGCTTAATTATGAAAGATATTTCTTGATTAATAGCCAAAAATGGAATTAATAACCTAATTACGCAGAAATTTCCAACAAGTTCAAATATCACATTAAATGATTTTTGTTTCAAGTAAATTCCATATATATTTTCAATTTTTTTTTTAAATATATAAAATTAATATATTTGTTTTATTTCTTGATCAGATGGAGCGATGGGTAGGCAAAGTGGCAGTGGTGACAGGTGCTTCAGCGGGTATTGGTGCTTGTATTGTGGAGACCCTTTTGGCACACGGACTGAAGGTAATCGGCCTAGCTCGAAGGGCTGATAAAGTCAAGGAATTGGCTAAGGCTGCCAAAAATGGCGGTGAGCTCTTCGCAATGCAGTGCGACGTATCCAATATTGCTTCGATTGAGTCCACCTTCCAAGAAATTGAAAAATTACATGGCAAACTTGATATTCTTATCAACAACGCTGGAGTCTTCTATGAAACATCATATTTGAGTAAATAAATATTATTTCTTTTATTTTTTAATCATTTCGACAGTCAAGGGCATTTGATAAATTTTATTTTAATTACTATATATCGGAGCGCGTTCAACAGTCTTCTCTGCCGGGGGTCACCTATCCAGGCAGCACTGCTTGACTTTGCTTAACAATTTTATTACGTTTGTTTAACAAAAATCACAAAGAAGATAATTCAAATTTAATCTAATTTTGATGGAACAATCAGAGGATCTATAAATTTTTTTTTTCGAAACTACCATCTCTTTTAACGCTTAATTAATAATTGTTAAATTGTTTTTTTTTTTTTAACTTTTAGGTGTAAAAAATGAAGAGGTGAAGAATTTATTCGACGTCAATGTCGTTGGTCTTATTATTGCGTCTCGAGAGGCACTAAAAATAATGGAGAAGAAAAAAATCGATGGCCAAATAATACATATAAGCAGGTAATTACTTTTAAATAATATGTACGTCATATACAGCTGTTTATTTATTAATTTTTTAGCATTGCTGGGCATGTGATATCTCCTAATACGGGATTCACAATGTATGGAGCAACAAAACATGCAGTTAGAATTCTCACGCATGGAATGAGAACAGAAATGGCGCAGAAGAAATTGAATATAAGAATTTCGGTAATTTCAATATTCTAATAAGTATAGTAAGATTAAATGAATGGGTTAACAAAGACCCTTTGTTTTTCAGAGTATTTGCCCTGGTCTAGTAGATACAGAGATTTTCAAACAAGGAAATATTCATTCTGTCTCGCCTGATCAATTGTTGAGATCAAGGCCCTATCTCAAGGGTGAAGACATCGCACAAGGTGTCATCAGCGTTCTTTCAACCCCACAGAATGTCAACGTAAGTATTTCCAATGTCCACTAAATAGAAAATATTATTCACTAATCGCTTATAAAAAATTATGAAAAAAACAATAAGAAATAAGAACCATTTCTAAAAAAGATAATTTATTAAAAAATGCACTATTAATTATGTAACCAACAAAGAATAATTTTATTACTAACATGTAAGAACCAGGGGGGTCAAACTCGGTTTGTTTACATTTTTTTCCATTTCAAGAGAGTGACGTCATGGAGCTACTCCTTTTGTAAAAAATCGTTACGAAACAAACAATTTATAAAAATTTATACACGGCATATTATTAATAAAGCAGTATAAATACCAGGGTGTAAATTAGTTTAGTCCGAAACTATACAATTTGCAAATAAAACAAAATGAATGCGAACTAGGTTATAGGCAGTCAACAATGCTACCAAATAGAAAAAAATCTGGTGTGACTGGCGCAATAGCACACAACTTTCTCTTACCTTCGGTAATCGAAAGTTGTGTTCTGTGCTTGTCACACCAGATTTTTTGTGTCGACATGTATTTAGTTCCCGGCAGTAGGGAATATTTGAATTCAGATGTAAAATTTATAAGTATGGGAAAATATTTATATTTTGTTACCATGGCAACCATTTCTCCTATCTTTCCTATGAAATACAAGAGTAAAGTGTGCTTCAAACAATTTTGAGGGCAAAACGAGAATATACATTTGAAAGAGCATCTAAAAAATAATTGATTTTTTGAATTTTAATCAAAATGGTTAGAGCGAATTTTGAGAAAATCGAAAAAAACTGAAAAAGTACATCAGTAAAGTACTAGTACTCTTTGGCCGATTTTGATTAAAAGCTTATTTTTCCGGTCCCGGGAGGTATTTAACTTAAATATAAAATTTCATCCTCCTAGCTCAATTCCTTCATGCTTAAAATTGAACACACACAGACACACAGACACACACACAGACACACACACAGACACACACACAGACAGACAGACCATGTCGCGAAAATCACTTTTTTGGATTCAGGGGACCTCAAAACGTGAAGATCCATCAAAATCTCGACATCGAATTTTTGACATGAAACCAATACTTTCTCTCTATATATATATTACATATATACATAGGTAAGAGAAAGTAATATATGCAAGGAGGAGCTTCATGACGTGGACCAATCAAAAACTGTGACCTGAAAATTGTTTATTTACTAGTTTCTGGCCAACCTGTGTATTTAAAGACCTTGGTAAGAACTAGGATCCGACCGAAATAAGATTCTCAGCCGAAACCGAATTTTCGACTTCAATCTTAGTTTTAGCTGAACTCAGGTTTCAGACGGCCGAAAGTTTCGTTTGGTTTTTGGCCGAAACTGGCCGAAACCGAAACTTCGGTTGGTTCATGTAAGAACCATTTAGAAAAAAAAAAACACGAAAAAAAATTTAATTTGCCATCAATAATTCTGATTTAAAATAAAAGCTTTTTCAAAATAAAAATTCAATTAAAAATAAAAAAAAAAATAACTCCAAAATATCACATAGGCCTACTATAAATTGAATATTTAAAGTATATGGTAGTGTATTTAATACACTAGGAAGAAAATTTGCAATAATAAGAGAAAGTAAAAAGTGCGACGAAACGTCTCCGGAATATTGTACAGAGCATTCAGAACATTGGCTGCCTCTGCCTTTCCTCATAATAATATTTACTTTGGTTAATATGAGTCAATATTTATAATTTTAGTACACCTATAAAGAAAATAAAAGTAAATATTTTTGGAATATAGATGTTAAAATAATGTTCCATTAATTACTAATTAACCTATAATAATATTTCTGTTTTTACAGGTGTTCGATATGGTTATAAAGCCAACAGGGGAGCCGTATTAAAACAAAGTTTCAAAAATAAAATTAAGAGTAAAGAAAACGTATAATAAAAAAATTGTATTAATCTGTGTACCATATATTCATACTGTACATAATAGTATTGGGTGAATTAATAATATTAATATAGAGTTAATTTTTTTTTCATTTATTCTTAATTTATCTTTTTATATAAGTAAAATTTTAATAAAATTTTTTCCTTCTGAACAAGATTTCCTTAATTATTTCTGTTATATTTATGGAATATTTTTTTTTTAGTATTCCAAAGGTAAAGGACATTTTAAGGCAACTTTAGTCAGAACACCGCAAATGGTTGTCTACTAGCAAATCTTAAGTACCAAGCAGTCCGATGATTTTATTTAAGGCATTTGGATACCAAATGGCTTAAATAAGAATGCCTGGACCCCCAATACTA
>JAKCPI010018626.1:0-19245 GCA_023213315.1 Euborellia annulipes | reverse complement strand
TTTTATTTAATTATTCAAGAGAGAGAGAGAGCAATAAATATTTTTATTGAGAGGTGGAGTGTAAGGTGAAAAAAAACTTCCTCTTAAAAGAGATTCCACATGTATGTACTTGTTTGGTGGTTTTTATGGTCTCTCTTTCCCTGTGCGTTGTGATCTGTGTAGGAGGGGACGTCGAGATAGGCACACGCCCATCACTTGAACAACGAGAACGAAATACAATCTCTCTCTCTCTCATAAGTCAAAGACACGCGGCATTTAAATCTTAAAGCTCTTAAGAGATTTTAAATCAGCTTTTATTGAGTTGACGTTTTCACGTGTTGTTGCATGATTGAGATCATCCTCATAGGCTGATTTAATAACTTTTCTCGATTTCTAATCCTTCTAAGAAGATTTGTCATTCAAAATAAAACTGGGTTCTTTTGTTATATATATAAATATTGTAGAAGATATGGATTGGCTTGCTGGAATTCAAATCACCAATTCACTTTGATTAATTGCGCTAAAATGGATCAGTTTGTAAATTAGAAGAGACACGAGGCTTCCCGGGAACAGCAGTCAGGTGAAATAAAAAGTTTTATATTTTGTTTATGATAGCAAGTTTGCGAGATATGTTTGTGGTTAAGATTGGGCAAAATTGCACCCCCTGGAGTCGAACCATAATCATAAACGATATATTGACTGGATAATGAACAGTCGATTTGAGCATTGATTGAAAAAATTCCATCCTTTTCAAACAAGGCCCTATCTAGTTAATATTTATCTTTTGTTGCCGACATTTCGGGTGCTAGTTGCCTTCATCCTCAGGGCAAGGGATATTGTCAAAGTTGCTTGCCCTTAGTAAGAGTGCGACTAGCACCCGAAATGTCGGGCCCCAAATAAGGGGAAGCAACTTTGGAAATATTCCTTGCCCTGAGGATGAAGGCAACTAGCACCCGAAATGTCGGCAACAAAAGATAAATACCCGTATTCATTAGTCAGTGCTTGAGGGACAAGGAATCCTTATGTGCCTATATAAATGTATAGGTTAGGTTAGGTTAGGTTAGGTTGAAGTGGCCATTCCCAGAGAGAGAACACTCTTAGGCAAATTAGGCCCTTTGTGATACCATGGTGGGACTATCCCCCTTTCCTACCCTAAGAGGAGACTTCGGCAGGATGTTTGAATTATTTGCGGCAAGCAGGATTCGAACCCGAGCCGTGTTGAGACTTCGGACTCCGCAATCCTCTGTTTAGCCATTGCCTCCTCTATATAAATGTATAAATATAAGGATTCCTTCTTCCTAAAGGTACGACTAAGAATACGGATAAAAGTCTAAAAAGCTTGCTATTTGAATATCTACAAAAAGCCACACAATTTTTTTTTTTTTTTTTCTTTGGACCAAACATCCTAAAAGTTGCCTTTTAGATAGAAAATGATAATGGCTGTTTTAGCTAAATTAGATAACGTTAACTCGTGTCTCATCGAGAATTAAAATTAAAAAAAAAAAAAAATACTATTTTATGTAAAAATTCTCAGTTTTTACTTCATAAAATGAAAACCAAGTGTCGTAGAAAGCTGATTCTTGACTCATTTCATAGCAAATTTAATTCTCTTTAAGTTTCAAACCGAAGTTTGAAGCCTATAGATTTAATGATATTTACTAATTAGCGTTTAGGTTTTGATTAATTCCTCCTACTGAAAAATATGTGGAAAAACACAAAACAGACCATTCGAATTATTCAAAAAAATTTCTCTTTCAAAATGTATGAATCAAAAATTCTTAAAACCCGACAATACTGAAAAATATATCAATAACAACATACTTTTCAACTCAAAATAGCCTATCCGGAAATAAATATTATCTTTTAGACCCTTATAAAACCTTCCTCCCCACATCTCTACACTCGTGTTAAGGTAATTGACGATGACACCAAAGGAATTAAAAAAATCCTTCTATTGGCAATCTATCTCCAAAGATAGCTCTCTATTTCAAAAAAAAAAAAAATATCTAATTGATATCGCTATTTAAGGAAGTTATTTATCAGCATTACATAGCACTAATGTAAATAATTTTCTTGTTTGATTCATCTCGTTCACTTAATTAACACTTGTACTGGTATAGTGTTTGTCTCAAACACACGAGATGTCTGTGTGTGTGTGTTTGCATCGGGATTTAAAGGAGGAGGATAAAAAGAATAAGAGTTGCAAGAGAAAGAAAGATGAGATGGAGGAGGTGACCGACCTCAGCAACAACAAGAAGATGAACAAGGTGTTGGTGTTGGTTGGAAGTTGACCATGAAATGAAATGAAAACTAGAAAGAGAGAGAGGGAGAGAAAGGATCTTTCTTCGTCTTCTTTTTGGTCAATTGAGAGATAGATTAGATAGGATTTAGATGAAGTCTCAATACAATGACCTTACAAAAAAAGGAAGAGGAACGAATATTTGTCAGAGTGAAGAAGAAGAAGAGATTGGCTGATTAGATAACATTTTTGCTGGCATTTCTCACGTAAACTTGGATTCACTTGTCTGAGAAATCTCTTCAAAGAAATATTAATGATCGAATTTTGTAGTTATTTAAAACTAGCCGCGCCGCCCACCTTCGCCCCCAAGGACCCCATCCAGGTGAGGACCCTCGCCTTTTTTTTTTAACACTCTCACTTTTTCCTCATTCACACTCACGCTCACACAGTCTTTTTGGCAACTCAGGCCATATAAGACTGACGACAACCGTTGATTAATTAATACATATATTTGGGGTCCAGGCATTCTTATTTATGTAGTATATAGTCAGCCAAGGCAGAATTTGATTTGAAATTGTCAAGTTAGTTAACATGGCAATGTAGCAATGTTTTTACCAATTTTTATTCTCTTGAAAAATTCTCTTTATTCACAAAAAAGAGAATAAAAATTGGTAAAAACATTGCCCATGTCAACAATTTGACAACAATTTTTGCATGATGAAGAGTAAGATCGGCACTCGAAACTTCGACAAAATAGAGAGTTTTATTTTATTTTTCGCCTTGACTGCCCATATACCACATCCTCATATTCAGGTGAGGCTATTTTCTCTAAAAACAGGCGTTAAAATTTAAAATAAACAAATGGGTGTTAAAAAGTTATGTAGAAACAATCAGAGTTTTAAAAAATTCTATTCTCTAAACAAAGTTTTAACAGCGACGTTAACATGTTGCTTTTATTTCAAAGTTATCAAACCTTACTTTTTAGATGTTGATAATTGAAGTGGCTGTTCAGCAATTAGAATGTTGAAGGAAGAGAGGATGTCAGCCAAAAAAGGAGCCTCTATCGAATAAAAATCTCCAATCAGAAAACGTTTCGGGTTTAATTAGATAAAACCATCATCAGTTCTTTAGAGATTATTGGCAATCTCAAGATGCACACCATTGAGATGCAGATAGAGTTGTTATATATAAACATATACAAAATTATATAAAAATACAAAATTTGCATATCAGTTGTCAGATGCTCATCAGTCAACACGGCCAAGTCTCAAATGTATACATATATATATAACATCTCAACCCACGCCAAGTCTCAAATGTATACATATATATACATTTGAGACTTGGCCGTGTTGACTGATGAGCATCTGACAACTGATATGCAAATTTTGTATTTTTATATAATTTTGTATATGTTTATATATAACAACTCTATCTGCATCTCAATGGTGTGCATCTTGAGATTGCCAATAATCTCTAAAGAACTGATGATGGTTTTATCTAATTAAAACCCGAAACGTTTTCTGATTGGAGATTTTTATTCGATAGAGGCTCCTTTTTTGGCTGACATCCTCTCTTCCTTCAACATCCTTACTTTTTAGGTTAAGTACGCCATGTTTATTTTAAACACCACGTTAAAATATTAAAGGCACCCCCTAGACATGGCATTAATTTTTAACACTATTTACTAAATGACAACGCTTTGGCTTTAAATTTTTTGTATACAGAATAACTATTTGAGGCAAGGAAGTGATTTTTAATAGCATTTTTTTTAACGCTGATTGTTTTTTACATTACTTTTTAACACCCATTTGTTTATTTTAAATTGTAAAGCCTGTTTTTAGAGAATAGAGACCTGAGTATGTGTTTATGTTATTTGAGGAAATTTTCTTGCAAACATTACAATTTAATGAATAACGACTTATAATACAAATAATAATAAGTTGATAAATAAGAAGCTAGACAACACATTTTCTAGTTCGACGTTTCGGTTTCGCATCGAGAACACGTGATGATGAAGACTCTCAAACTCATAACTTATTTTTTTTTTACTTTTTTTTTTTAATTCGTGACATTTTTTTGTTTGAAAATCTCAATTAAAATAAATTTTTTTTTAAGAAGTTAGTTGGTTAGCTCTTATTAAAAAGAGAGAGAGAGAGAGAGAGAGATAATGGTCCATTATACGTTATATTAGAAGATGTATTGTAAGGAAGGAAGTAAAGTCGACGGACAGCCCTTAAGGGCTCTGAGTGCCTGCATCCGGTCTAATCAACGCCACCTCTATCTACTATTTAATGCTCTCCCTCTCTCTCTCTCTCTCTCTCTCTCTCTCTGTGTCTTCTATTCTCCTTGTTCCTTGGCAAAGTCGTAAAGAAGAAAAAAGAAGATTAAACAAACAACAAAATCATTAGATATTAAGATGACCTGGCTAAATGAAATCATTAAATATTTATTAATGTTTACTTGAAGGAAAAAAAAGAACTTTTCCGTTAGTGTATTTAAAATTTCAAAGCAAAGAAAGTAAACTTTTCATGGATCATTTAAGGGTTGTTCAAAATTGAGCAATTTTGAAAGAACTATAACGTATTGTAAAATATATCACAACTCATCATTTTATTGTTAAGAGAAGTAGAATTTAAGAAAAAAATAATAAGTATATCCACTCCTTTTAACAATAAAATGATGAAATGTCGTATATTTTACTATAAAAATAAAACTGAAGTTTAGCCCAGGGTCAACAAACTCCCCCTTAACTGATGCAAAAATTCGATGTCGAGATTTTGATGGATCTTCACGTTTTGAGGTCCCCTGAATCCAAAAAAGTGGTTTTCGCGACATGGTCTGTCTGTGTGTGGGTGGGTGTGTGTGTGTGTGGATGTGTGTGTGTGTGTGTTCAATTTTAAGCATGAAGGAATTGAGCTATGAGGTTGAAATTTTATATTTAAGTTAAACACCCCCCGGGACCGGAAAAATAAGCTTTTAATCAAAATCGGCCAAAGAGTACTAGTACTTTACTGATGTACTTTTTCAGTTTTTTACGATTTTCTCAAAATTTGCTCCAACGATTTTTTTTAAAATTCAAAAAATCAATTATTTTTTAGATGCTCTTTAAAATGTATATTCTCATTTTGCGATTGAAATCTTCTGAAGACCACTTTACTCTTGTATTTCATAGGGAAGGATAGGAGAAATGGTTGCCATGGTAACAAAATATAAATATTTTCCCATACTTATAAATTTTACATCTGAATTCATATGTTCCGTACTGTCGGGAACTAAATATATTTCGACACGAAAAATCTGGTGTGACAAGCACAGAACACAACTTTAGATTACCGAAGGTAAGAGAAAGTTGTGTGCTGTGCGCCAGTCACACCAGATTTTTTTTTTTATTATTCATTACAATATATTTTGTAGTAAACTAAAAGAATCTTCTCTCATCTAATGGATATTTATAAAGTTTTTGCTCTATAGAATGATTCCTCTTTACATATTTATGTATTTTAACATATTAACTTAAAATGTTACTTTTCATTCTAAAACGGAAAAAAAAAAACAAATAGCCTGATAGCTTCACTCAGGATGTCCTTGAGCATCAATTATTCTTGTCATCCTTGATTGAAAACTGCATTCACACAATAGCTGCTTTTGAAAATGCTATAAAATTACGTCAGGTTATATAACATTCACAACACCTTTTTTTTTTTTATTTAAAAATGCAACTAAAACAGATATAATTTTTTCAGGGCTATTTTGACTGACTTAACTATTTTTCGAATTTTGGATTAATTTGCCTGATAAGACACAACAAATAAAAATTATTTGTTATCATACATGAATGAGGCATTATTATACTAATAAATTTTTTAAATAATATTATTAGCCTATATTAATTTAAGAAAATTTTAACTGAAAGTAATTAATAAACTGAATTCAATTCAAATGAGATTGTCACATATATAACTGAATTGTACCTGAAGAAGTCCCCAGAATGAATTTCCGAAACCTTTTTTTTACAAATAAAACAAAAATTCTTTTTATTAATGATAAAAATTGTGAAAGCCTAAACTGCAACCAAAAGTTGGGAAATTATAAGTTGTTTGATGTCAACTACAGTAGAACCTAAAAAAGTATTTTTTCGACATGGAACGCATTAACGTTATTTTAATGTCGTATAAATTGTTTTTAGAAATTAAAAATACAGGGTCTATATAAAATATGTTGGAAAAAAATGAATTTCTTACTCTTTTAATTTTTTTTACTTTCTCTTACCTATGTATATATGTAATATATATATAGAGAGAAAGTATTGGATTCATGTCAAAAATTCGATGTCGAGATTTTGATGGATCTTCACGTTTTGAGGTCCCCTGAATCCAAAAAAGTGGTTTTCGCGACATGGTCTGTCTGTGGGTGGGTGGGTGGGTGGGTGTGTGGGTGGGTGGGTGTGTGGGTGTGTGTTCAATTTTAAGGATGAAGGAATTGAGCTACGAGGTTGAAATTTTATATTTAAGTTAAACACCCCCGGGACCGGAAAAAATAAGCTTTTAATCAAAATCGGCTAAAGAGTACTAGTACTTTACTGATGTACTTTTTCAGTTTTTTTCGATTTTCTCAAAATTTGCTCCAACGATTTTTTTTTAAATTCAAAAATCAATTATTTTTTAGATGCTCTTTCAAATGTATATTCTCATTTTGCAATTGAAATCTTCTGAAGACCACTTTACTCTTGTATTTCATAGGGAAGATAGGAGAAATGGTTGCCATGGTAACAAAATATAAATATTTTCCCATACTTATAAATTTTACATCTGAATTCATATGTTCCGTACTGTCGGGAACTAAATATATGTCGACACAAAAAATCTGGTGTGACAAGCACAGAACACAACTTTCGATTACCGAAGGTAAGAGAAAGTTGTGTGCTGTGCGCCAGTCACACCAGATTTTTTTAATTTAAAAGATTTTATTTTTTAAAAATAAATGAAATAAAAAAGACATATTACTCCCCTCTGCAGAGGCGTACCGAGGCAGTTGGGGGCCTGGGGCGGCACTAGAAGAGGGGGCCCTATATTGAATTTTTTTTTTGGGGGGTGCTCATCTTTAAATATCCTTCACCTCCATACAGAAAAATATTTTTAAAATACCGTATATCCCTAATTCTCAAGGGCCCCGGGGCCTCCCAAAGAGAAATTTTCATTAAATTTTGTTTTTTTTTTATCTAAATTTTTTCATTTTTACTTGAGCCCTGAGGGCCCCGGGGCCTCCCAAAGAGAAATTTTCATTAAATTTTGATTTTTTTATCTAAATTTTTTCGTTTTTACTTGAGCCTTGAGGGCCCCGGGGCCTCCCAAAGAGAATTTTTCATTAAATTTTGTTTTTACTCAAGCCCTGAGGGCCCCGGAGCCTCCCAAAGAGAAATTTTCATTAAATTTTGATTTTTTTAATCTAAATTTTTTCGTTTTTACTTGAGCCTAGAGGGCCCCGGGGCCTCCCAAAGAGAAATTTCCATTAAATTTTGTTTTTACTCAAGCCCTGAGGGCCCCGGAGCCTCCCAAAGAGAAATTTTCATTAAATTTTGTTTTTACTTGAGCCTAGAGGGCCCCGGGGCCTCCCAAAGAGAAATTTTCATTAAATTTTGTTTTTACTTGAGCCTCCCAAAGAGAAATTTTCATTAAATTTTGTTTTTACTTGAGCCTAGAGGGCCCCGGGGCCTCCCAAAGAGAAATTTTCATTAAATTTTGTTTTTACTCAAGCCCTGAGGGCCCCGGAGCCTCCCAAAGAGAAATTTTCATTAAATTTTGTTTTTACTTGAGCCTAGAGGGCCCCGGGGCCTCTCAAAGAGAAATTTTCATTAAATTTTGTTTTTACTCAAGCCCTGAGGGCCCCGGAGCCTCCCAAAGAGAAATTTTCATTAAATTTTGTTTTTACTTGAGCCTAGAGGGCCCCGGGGCCTCCCAAAGAGAAATTTTCATTAAATTTTGTTTTTACTCAAGCCCTGAGGGCCCCGGAGCCTCCCAAAGAGAAATTTTCATTAAATTTTGTTTTTACTTGAGCCTAGAGGGCCCCGGGGCCTCCCAAAGAGAAATTTTCATTAAATTTTGTTTTTACTCAAGCCCTGAGGGCCCCGGAGCCTCCCAAAGAGAAATTTTCATTAAATTTTGTTTTTACTTGAGCCTAGAGGGCCCCGGGGCCTCTCAAAGAGAAATTTTCATTAAATTTTGTTTTTACTCAAGCCCTGAGGGCCCCGGAGCCTCCCAAAGAGAAATTTTCATTAAATTTTGTTTTTACTTGAGCCTAGAGGGCCCCGGGGCCTCTCAAAGAGAAATTTTCATTAAATTTTGTTTTTACTCAAGCCCTGAGGGCCCCGGAGCCTCCCAAAGAGAAATTTTCATTAAATTTTGTTTTTACTTGAGCCTAGAGGGCCCCGGGGCCTCTCAAAGAGAAATTTTCATTAAATTTTGTTTTTACTTGAGCCTAGAGGGCCCCGGAGCCTCCCAAAGAGAAATTTTCATTAATTTTTTTTTTTATCTAAATTTTTTCGTTTTTACTTGCGCCCTGAGGGCCCCGGGGCCTATGCCGGCTCGGGGCCTGGGGCGGACCGCCTCCCCCCTCGGTACGCCACTGCCCCTCTGCCCCCGCCTATAGGATGCCAGGAGGGGGTAATGGGGTAATGTACCCTTGCCACCAGTTCCGGCGCCTATGTTTTCTTGTTAATCTAGGCATATAAAGCATTGCTCTGAATTCTCATTAGGCCCCCTATCTAAATAAATAAAATTCTTATATTCAATCGCTAATACTAGACTGATTATTAAATGATTAATAATTTTGAGAACTCACCTTGAAAGTTGACAGATCTTGAAAGGCCGGCATTGTTAACGAGTACAGATACGGGTCCAAGGTTTTTCTCAACCCACTCAAATGCCTGAGCGACTTCTTTCTCGTCCGTGACATTGCACTTGACAGCATGAATTTTGCCTTTATTACCAATTTCTTTCGCTAAATCTTCAACCCTTTCTTTTCTTCTGGCCATTCCAACCACAATCAAGCCATTACAGGCTAATTGTTTGACGATACTCGCCCCAATTCCAGCTGAAGCACCCGTCACCACTGCAATTTTACCACACCAGCGTTGCATCTTTTAGAAAGGCACCAAAATAACTGACTTTAGTTTCGTGAGCGCTCCTCTTTAAAACATAAATGCCTCTCAAGGCCATCCGTTTCCGACAGTCATACAAGTTATAAAAAAAAAGGTTTATTAATTTTAGTTAGTTCCGTGTTTAATTTTATCATCTTGCTAAAATTTAAAAACTCAATTTTTGATCTTTTGAAGTGATTGCCGGAAAATTTTATTTAAAATACTGCACCAAAATTTTTTTATAAAAAAATCTGGTGTGATAGTCGCACAGCACACAACTTTCTCTTAATCTCGTCGGTAACCAAAATCTCGACATCGAATTTTTGACATGAATCAATATACTTATATGTTTATTAATATATACATATAGGTAAGAGAAAGTAAAATATAAGCTTACATGTCTATATAAAACCATCTATCTCTCGAAAAAATATAGATCTAATTATTCTTAACTTTAGTAGTTAAGGTCTTTGGGAAAATTATTTTCATGGTCTTCCTGGTTGCCTAAGAGAGCAGGGGTTATGTGTTTTAATATTTAGTGCCGGTTGCTTCACTTCTCATTAACTAGTTATAAAATATACCTCGGATAAGCTAGTTGACTTGACTTCCGAGTCTTTTCACATCTAGTTAAGCTAGATCATATGATAAAATAAGAGCCCAGATCGTAGTTAACTAGTTAAGACCCAAAGATTAGCATAAGGCTTAGGCGAAATTAGAAACACAAGCCTTGCTTATTTATTCTTTTAGAAATTTTTAAATTTTTGTTAAAAAATTAATTAGCTTTAATTAATTATTTTTATTTTTAATATTTATTTTAATTTTTATCTTTAATAATTTTTTTTTTTTATAAATTAATCCTTTATTGAGTTGCAAACTCGTGTTCTTGTTTACTTGATTTACCATTCGTCAGATAAGTTTGCTAGATGAAGTGAAGCAACCGATCCTAAGACTATTTTTATTAAAAAAAAAAAAATGAATAAAAATTTTTTTCCTGACTAGAAATTGCATAAATTAAATAAACCAAAGAATAAATGACATCATCTTTTCTTTCAAGGGCTTCTCTTGACTTCTAAAAATAAAATAAAAAAAATCTCTCTTTTCTAGTTTCGTTGCCAAAACATCAAAAAATAAATCTAAAATAAATTACCGGTAATTTCTTTTTAATTTTCGTTGTCAATATTTTAATTGTTGTTATAACTAAGATATATTTAAATTGAGAAACCAAAGGGATTAAGTTAATCCTCTGATTCTTGTTCTAAAAATCATTGGATTGCACTTTCTTCGATTATATCATTTAATAAGTATAACTTCTAACAAAAAGTTGCTATAGTGATTAGATCGTAAGAAAAAATGAGTCAGCCAAGGTAAAAATATCTATATATAGATTTTAAAATTATTACCTTGTGTTTGTTGTATAAGCTCTAAGATATGAATTTTGTATATACTCGTATTTTTATCTCAATCTTGAATCATGCCTGAAATATTTGAGAGTTCCTTTCTATCTTGGCTGACTCCTCCTTTCACTTAATATTGAATTCATACTTTCTTTTAAATGGACCTCGGTGTCAAAAAGTAACTTTTTAAATTCTATCAAAATAGAGGAATTTAATAAATTAATATAATATAATATTTTCGAATTCAAATAGCCGAAGAAGATTGTGAATGCGGTGCTGTTATCCAGTGATTGGGAATGACAATACAAATTGTCAGATTCATGATTCAAATCCTGGCGTATCTATTTTTTTCGGCTATTTGAATTAATATTAAATATATATAATTCTTATTCATATTATTTTTTCTTAGATTTTTTTTCGACTCCTAAGGCTATTTAGATTCCGTCTATATTTATTTGATTTAATTTGTAGCCAATATAATCATAGGCGCCGTAGATTGCGAGGATAATGGCACTTTTGACTCAGCAAAATATTCACAAAAATTGTTAAATATAATTTAAATATACAGTGGGTGAGTTAGTGGTGGTAGATATTCTTTAGAATGATGCAACCAAAGAGGATTTGAACCAAAGAAACACAAATTCCAAGATGGCCAACGGTCCTCGCAACATAATAATAATTTAATCATATTTTATCGCTTTAGACTATATTTTTTTATTGTTTCGTATTTCAAGCAGATTTATTGCCCTCGGGCATGGTGTGGGTTAGCGTGCTGACCTTGTCTACCAAGAGTCGCGGGTTCTGATCCCAGGCATTGCGATGAATTTTATTTTTTAAGCCATTTGGATACCAGATCTGTGTGTGAGTGTGAATGTGAAGAGGAGGGCGCCAACTCCTGTTGGGGGGGGGGCCAACCCCGCGTGGGGGGAAAAAGAGGGAGATAAAATAAAAATAAAAATAGAATATTAATTATTAATTTAAATAAAAAAAAAATTAATTTAATTTAGTGAATTGGGTAAAAAAAAAAATAATAAAAAGAAAAATATATATATAAATATATTATTTTTTTATTTTTAGGACCAGGGGGGGGGGCGCCCCCCCCCCCCCCCCGGCCACGCCCATGAAAGTGAAAAAAAAATGAGTGTTAAAAAAAAATTATTAATTTTGTAATTTTTATTATTTAAGGTTGTTCGGACATTAAAGCACTTTGGTAGATTAAAAGCTAATTTTTTAATATGTTATTAATCACTATCAAATACGTATAAAATAAAATTTTGAAGCAGATCTGACACAGGGTTATCGTGTAATTAATTTTTAAAAAATTGAAATTTAACATGTAGCCTATGGGGAATAACGACGAAACTCACACATATCGAATTATATAGGCATCTGTGCAACTGATACAAAAACAAAAAAAACTTACATTTTATTAATTCACTTCCGAGGAATACGTTAAAAATAAAACCAAAAGTTTCTGCCGACCGCTTTTAAAGATATTTTAACAAGAAAGTCAAAAAATTCTCCAAAATGACAGTCGCTAATATTTAAAAATAATGAATTCTCGAGAGTCAGACCAGCCTGGCAACGTCGCATAACATAAGTGTCTTATCTCTATGTTAGATACATTTTTTTTTTCAATTTTACAATATTTTTTCTCGCAAATCGTCCATTGTGTTTAAACTGATTTGCATTAAACATTGTAATATATTAAATAAAATAAAATTGAAGGCGTTTAAGATTTAAAATAGATAGTTGATGAATGCAATGTTGCCAGTTCTATATTACGTGAAAAACTGCTCGAGTCAAAAGTCATTCATTTATTATTTTTGGTAATTAAATTATTAACTTAATCCAATTATAAACTATGATAAATTATAATAAGGAATTTTGGCATTCAAATTTTTAATTTTATTTAAAAAAAAATTTAGATTCTATTATGACTTACGATGTACTATCCGAACAACCTTAATAAATTTAAAAAGCACTCTCTCATATAATTATAAAATTCCAAATTATCACTCAAAACTAGAAGCGTGAGTCCATATTCTCTTTTCATATCTGTTCATTCATTTTCGTTTATTTTACCTAAATCAAGAACTATCTGTTCATGATATTTTTAGGAGAAAGGATTTAAAAAGCTAGATGATTAAAATTACATTTATTTTTTTGTATTAATTATTTATTTAAATTACATTTTTCTCTCCCGAAGGAGGGAGTATTCTATTGGTGCTTCCTACAGTCGCCACTCAGTATCAGTAGAATTTCTTGCTTGTTTAACGATCCTCTTGAAAAATTCAGTCTTATTCAGTAGTTGGAAAATTAAATATAATATTTAGAATGTTTTTTATTTTGATTCTATTATATAAATTATTATACTCTATTTTGAATATGATTTAGTATCATTGGGTAAAATTTCCAGATCAACTTAATTACATAACTTCACCGACCGGCTGTATTGTGAGTTCGGAAATCTGAAAAAAATAAAAAAAAAAAAACAATTTTTGAAAAATCCCTTTTTATACAGTAGTTATTGCTCCAATGCTGCTATCCAATGTATTAATATTTACAAAAATTTAGGAAAAGTTTTATCTTTTGGAACGAGAAGGGAAACCCTGACTCCTATGACGTATCTGTTCTACCTTGTATGCTACTGCGCTCCAGGGACCGATAAGATGGCGTAGTGTGTCATAAAAAATATGCCCAAATATCAAGTAATTCAAAAATTTGCCAAGAGTTGTCAAAATGGCAGCTAAAAATATTTAATGCATTTGGTTGATTTTCATTGAGTTTTTAACAATTTTTATAAATGTTATTATATATTATGTATCTTTTATAAAAGCTTAAAAATATATAAATATAGGCCAGATATAGGCCAAAAGGGGATCAGCTGTTAGACTAGCCTGCCATCTATTGCAAGAATGCTGAACTAATTTGACAGTTGAATTTTAAATAAATCATCAAAAATGCTTATTTTAAAAATTTCTTAATTAATATGTGATTAATAATAACAATAAATTCATTTTTAAATTTAAAAAAAAAAATTAAAGATTATTGGGACAGATTGTTTTTTTGTATTTTCTTGATAACAAAAAATTAATTACGATAATTTTTTATTAAGTCATTAAAAAAATTATAGCTCGATGTCCCAATGTCTCTTATGAATTTAATTCATTTAAAAAAAAACCGCATTGAAAAATTCCTTATAATAGTCTAGTTTTTTTAAAGTACGTTTAGACGTCGCTCCTGAACCCCCTTAAATTCATAGAGATCAAAATTGAAAAAAAATTCTAGACCTATTTTTTGACATTTTTGGCACAGTGAAAAAAAAAATATAACGTTTTTTTTAAATGTAATTAAATGAGAATAATGCATTACTTACATTGACATTTGGAGGTGATCCAAGAATGTAAAGAACCCCTTCTGTGATGTCTTCAGGTTTCAAGTAAGGCATTATAGAATAAAGATCTGCGCCAATAAATTCTTTATCGCCTGTGGCCTCAATAAATTCTGTTTTCACAAATCCGGGACTGAGACTCTGCAAATTTATATTTGTAAATATTAATTAAATTTGAAGGGAAAATATTAAAATAATTTAAATTTAGTAAAAGTTTTTTAATAAGTTATTTATTTTCAAAAAAAATAAATAAAAAGCTGAAAATTTTTGCAATCTCGTTGTCTATTTGTTGTTTCTAAATAGAATTTAAAACTCTGATTTTTATTAGTTTACCATTTTTGTTATCTTAAATATATAGTCATTGTTATCAGTATTGATATAAACAAAAACTTATAACCTTTCATACGATAAAGTAGGGTTTGAAAATTTTTTTTTCCAAACTTCAAAATTCTCAAGATATTTTTGATCACTGAAAGATAGGCAACCCAAAACAATACCAATTGATTTTTTTGCTACAGATCTTATGTACTTGCTCATTTGTTAATTTCTAGAAGATAGATTTAAGATATGTTTTCTAAGCTTGTTCGGAAGCAATTAATCGTAAATAGCAATTTGGGTTGCCTAACTTCCAGTGCTTTTTTTTATGAAATTTGATAGGCCTGAAAAAATAATTTGATATGATAGAGTCAATTCATATTTCTTGCCAGTTGATGCTGACGAAGTCTGAAACTAAAATTCGAAAAGTTGGGCATTTAAATTACTCTTGTCTCTAATCTTGGATAAATTTATTTCATCATTAATTATTTTATTATATTTACCGCTACACGAATCTTTGTTTTAAGACTGACAACTTCTTTTCGTAGAGCATCAGTTAAAACAGTTACTGCATGTTTACTAGCGAAATACATGGCTGATGGTGTAAAGCTCGCTGGAACCATTATATGTCCACAAATACTATAAAAACAAATAAAAAAATTATGAATATAATACGCCTATTATATGTTGTTTTATATTATTATTAATATCTAATTTTGCCTAATCTCTAAACGTTGTTATTTACCTAATGCACTTACTTATCTATTTTTCAAGGCTAAGTTTTAATTGAGTCATGATTGTTTAATACAAAATTAATTTGATTTTTTCTTTTTTTACTTTGGTACTAAATATTACCTGTTGATGTTGATAAACTGACCGTCGTCAATTTTATGTTTGGTCATATTTTGAAGAGCAAGTCGAGTGCAGACACTTAAACCGACAAGATTGGTATCCAAGATTTCTTTCCAACCACTCATATCACCTTTTCCTACAAAGATAAATTTACATTTTATAATAAAAGCAACAAAAAAAAAAAATTGTTTTTGGATTAATTTTCACAAAAATTTTCCGGTTACAAACTAACATTTTTATAAAATATTTTTAATAGAAATTATATAATAATAACCTAATTATAATATTGTACGATATTGTTTAACTATCCGTCCCAATAATAATTAGTCAAACCCGGGACAAGTGAGTTTTTGTTGGTGTAGGTCGAGAGTCCAGTGGCTTGGTGCAATAGATAGCACACCAATGACCAGGAAAGGCTGGAATTCCTGGGCTCGATTCCCGGGCCATGGGGCCTGTATTGAATCAACGTCCAAACTTTTTTGGTCTATCTTTACATGAAAAATTATTTAATATTATTCACAATATAATAAGTATGTTTACTTCTGACTGACTTGTGAGACCGTATCGCCGTCCTAAAAATATATAGTTTAATCTTAATAGGGTTGAAGTGGTATTCACTACAGCCACCAAAGCCTTAATAAATGTTAAAGTCCCATCTATTAAAGCCACTTAAGCTCTATTAAGACAATACTTATGTTTGACCTGATCAGGAGCACGGCACGACCTGATCTTTTAAGTTATAATTTTATTCTACCTTTTATTAAGCCTACATCTTAATATTTAATTTTAAACCCTATTTGTAATCTATATTTTTGAAAAAAAAATTTTAAGTAGAAATTTTAGTTTTGCGTTTTGTTATTTTATTTAAATAAAAATTTTTTGACCTTATTTCGACAAATTTGTTGGTTGGTCGCCCTAATCTTTCTCCGAATCTCCTTTTTTTTAATGTGGATAAATTTTTTTTTTTTTTTTTAAACATTCACACTTTTTTCTCATTCACACTCACACTCACACACACATTCACACAGTCTTTTCGGCAACTCTGGCCATTTAAGACTTTATACGATAACCGTTGTAATTAATAAATGTATTTGGGGTTCAGGCATTTCTATTTAAGTCATCTGGTATCCAAATGGCTTAAATAAAATCTTCGGACTGCCTGGGTCCGAACCCGCGACGTTTGGTATATGAGGTAGGCACGCTACATACTACGCCAAACTCGGGGGCTGTGGATAAATTAAAAAGCACATAATTTGAAAATGTATATAGACAATATCTACAAATTATATTTTTTTCCTTAATCTCAAAGATCATCAATCATGGGCGTAGCCAGACATCTTGTTAAGGGGGGAAACCCCTCTTTAGAGCGAGAGGGTTTTTTTTTTTTTAAACATTCACACTTTTTTCTCACTCACACTCACACACACACACACACACACACATTCACACTGTCTTTTCGGCAACTCAGGCCATATAAGACATTTACAATAACCGTTATTGATTTAATATACATATATGGGGTCCAGGCATTCTTATTTAAGCCATTTGGTATCCAATTGGCTTAAATAAAATCATCGGACTGCCTGGGGTCCGAACCCGCGACGTTTGGTATACGAGGTTAGCACGCTAACCAAGCCCCGAGGGCAGGGGGTTGCAATTAATATATACATAGATTATTAATTATTTATTTAAATAAAAAAAAAAATTTAAATTAATGTAGTGGATTGGGGCGTTAAAAAAAATCCCAATGGGAAAAATATTTATTTCTTTCTTTTTAGGACAAACCAGGAGGGGGGCGAAGGCCAGGGCCCCCCCCTGGCTACGCCCATGTCAATGGTTCTTTTTTCCCATATGACATTTTTCTTTTCCAAACTTATAAAGAATTGATTCTAGAGTGAGAATAATCATTGTAATCTCAAATAATTTTCTTTCCTTGAGAGAAATCGCACACTGTTAATTAATATAAAAAATTTCTTATGGCCTTCAATGTTGAAAGTCAAAAAAAAAAAATATTAGTTATGTAAATAATTTGTATATAATTCTAACTTCATTTTTATATTATTTTAACAACTCAGGGCCGGAACTACGAGATTTTTTAGGGAGGGGGGGCAAAATTTAATTTGCCACCTCCTCCTTAAAATTTTTTATACAAAATTCATATCATTTTACCTTTTTTTTAGTAAATCTTTCTTTAATTGCCGCCCCCTGATATCTGCCGCCCGGGGCACACGCACCCACTGCCCCCCGGCCCTGTAACAACTCATGAAGTAGTGGATGAATGGATAACGAAAAGATTTCATTGGCTAGTTTCTATAAGGCAATTTCTCACATAATATTTAATAATATTTATATAAATTAATAATTTTGACACAGACTATTAAAATGTGAAATTTTAATATATTTAGGCCTACCTGATGGATCCAGAGACCCTCAGATGGATTCTGGACCCACCAGCAAACATAATTCTCACATTTTCTAGTTACATTTACAAACGAGCTCGAACGTGGTTTTTGAATATTAATTTCAAATTGAAAAAATTAATACCTTTATAATCGACTTGACGAGAGAGTCCAGCGTTATTGACGAGTACGGAGATAGCACCAAGGTTCTTATCAATCCATTCAAATGCCTGCTCGACATCTTTCTCATCGGTGACATTGCACTTGATCGCATGAATCTTACCCTTGTTGCCTACTTCTTTTATCAAGGCGTCAACTTTCTCTTTCCTTCTAGCAATTCCAACAACCACCATTCCTTTTAACGCCAATTGTCTAACGATATCCTCTCCAATGCCGGCTGACGCCCCGGTCACAACCGCAACACGACCTGCCCAACGTTGCATGTTCAGAGTTTAGAGGAACAACACCAATTGACACAGTAATCGGTCCCCCTTCTCGCTATATAAAAAGGCTCCAAGGACTTGACGTAGGCCTATGGTTTGTTTTTACTAGACTCAGAATGATATTGCGCTTCTTTTTCAAGGCTACTCACACTCATACATTTATAAATAGCCTCTATTTGTATTCATTTCTCCAAAACTTCCAGCAATATCATTTTGTTGAAACTCTCTAATAATTATCTTATTAAACAATATTTCCTAATTAGTCAAAATTAGAAAATATTTCTTTTTTTGTAATTATATTGAGGCAAGAATATCCAAAAAGAACCAGATCTAACTACTATAGCCAATTTTTTTTTTTTTTTTTTTTTTGTATTAAAACTATTTGTTTCCAAATATCTTATCAAAAGTTTGTGCATAATAAGCCTTATTATAATATTATTTTTCCACGTGATTAAAAAATATTTAAAATAACAATTGTTACATTATTTCATGCAATCTTTATACTCTAATGATTTGCCAAAACAGGCCTAACAAATTTAGAATGACTTGCAAACCTAAAATCCTGGAGTTATGTAATGAGAATGATAATTATTATACTCATCCTATCGAAATTTAGATGTAATAATAAAAAATCTTCAATAGTCTGAGAACCCTATGCTATATGTAGGAAGAATTAGAAATCAAAGAGAGCATAATTTCATTTATTTCCCCTCAGTGCTGACGTTTCGGTCCTGTTTAGGGCCATCTTCAGAGCCATTAACAGAACAATTATAAAAGACTCACACAAAATCAATCACATTTATACAAATTGAATTAATATTTCCAACTTGGGGTGTCATTATTAATATTAGCTCATCGAACAACTCAAAGTTTTCATTACTTCATTATTCTTTCCGACAATTTCATCATTTATTTAATAAGGATATCTGACTAAATTTTCAAAAATCAGTTCATTAGAACCTGAACTAACACAAAACAAAAGATTAGTAAATAAATATTGTTAAGTCTAAAATTGAGTGTTTTTCGTTTAAGTTTTTATTGGCAGAAATATATTATTTATTTATAGCCGTTTTGGTTCGTTTACAATAATAA